>JANHGB010037152.1:0-81102 GCA_026283785.1 Coracopsis vasa | reverse complement strand
AATGGGACTAGGCAAAAGCACGTTGCAAGGGTAACTAGACAGTGAGTCTCATTCCATTTCTTGGCCAACTGTTTCATTTTTCCAACACGACTCATCCTGCTAATTTGTCACTGGATTGGGAAGAATATTTCTGCTTTTTTTCAAGGAAAAATACAAGTAGAATCTATTGACATTTTGCCGTAACAAGAGGCAAGAATGCTCTTCCTTTAAAAGTGATCTTTGCATGTTGCTATGCAGTCAACCCTAATTTCCTCAGAAATGAACATATTTGAGAAACCAAATATGGGTTTCCCTCTACCTCCTTGCATTGTCTGGAGAAATCAGTGTTGTTGCAAGTGAGATAGAGAAACCACTGTAGCCAGGAAACCTGTCTTTATTTGGGGGGTAAAGTCTTAAGAAATGTTAAATTTCCCAGGTTTGCATAATGTAGACAAGACGAAGCATGTGAAAGACTGTAAGAATATTAATATGGCTTCAATTTCTGAAACATATGGAGCCAATCACTGGCACTGCCTCAACACAACTGGGAATGGAAATTAACATTTTTTTTGAAAAATATGGGATATTTTTTCTGACAGTTTGTCTAATTTTTGTGGTATTTTCTTGTATAAAAGCAGGGATATTTTCAATAGCGAGGTAAGGTACTTTGTCTTCAGTATTGATTTCTGATGTTGTTTTTAATGCCTTGAAAGTGGGAGAGTTATGTGCAAAGAAAGAAAAATATGAAGATGTCTTGGTATGCAGTTAAGCATGCTCTCTAACATTGACACATTCATGCTGATCCTACCATGGTGCGCACTGAAGGAGGTAATGTAAGGGTTTTGCTGATATCCGTAAAGTGGTACCCCAGGACAAACTGCAAGTTGAAATTACATTTGGGCTGCAGCACATCTTCTTTGATCTTTACTATAGATCTGTACTTTGGTAGAATGAGGTGATGGGTCACTAATAAAAATAAGACTTCTAAAAAAAAATAGGATTTAAAAGCTTCTAAAGTCTTAGATTTTGATTTTAGGAATCCTTTAATATTAGCAAAAAAAAAACCCAGTAACTTCAAAAATAACTGTGCTCCAAAGAAGTGACTGCTTGATTTGTGCTCTCAAGTGAACTTTCCTCATTCTACCTCCTTCTTTCCTTCTCCTCTGATTTAGAATTGCTCTAAGTGGAGAGAGGAGGGCTTTTGCCCCTGCAGCATCTGTAATTTTTAAGACTTCTTTGTTTTCTTTTCCCTTTGTAAAAACACTTTTTCTAAAATTTTGCTTTGTTTTTATTGCTATTGTTATTACTCCCTAGTGGATCAAACAAATACATATTCAAGTTTATGCAAAGGGACTTAAACATAAATACAGCTGTTTACTGGAATATCACCATGTGGAAGCACCAGCAATTTAAGGACCTTTTTCTTTTTTTTAACTATAGTTAGTATTTTTGAACCCTTTGCCTTCTGTTGGCAAGCTCCCTGTGTTTCTAATAAAGCAGGTCATCCCCATCATGGCTAACAACAGCACTGGAAATAGTACGTAAACTAGTTTGTGTAAAGTGATGAAAGAGAATTCATACGTGGTATGTTTTCTTTCTTTTGTTGTTTGTTTTGCCATTTTGTCAGAGGAGGAAAGTAAGGCAAAGAAAGAGGATGGCTTCCATTTTTTAGTAACTGAGATTCAATTTAATTTAAAAATCTTTTTAAATAAAGACTGCACATGACTTCTTGTTGTTTAAAATTATCAACTCAAAATATAATGTGGTTTGGTACACAACAGACAGTTGAGTGCTTACCTTATATGCAGCTCCTGTACACAGTGACTCAGTGGGCAGCTTCTTTTATGACCTCTGCAGTATCTTCATTGGTTTGACTGAAACATTTCCAGGTTTGAAGCAGCTCAGAAGAAAATTGCCACTGGGTGTAAGAACTGGTCGGATGTTCTTATTTATTTATTTTCCCTAGGTGGAAGAAGACAGTTTTGTCAAAACCAAAGGTTTTATGGGAACATAACCTTTTTTTGATGAAATTTTGCTGAGAAAGAGCTAGGTAGAATTTCTCATGGAAATACAGTGCTATTGCATGTATAAGCTTGAATATGTATTGGATACGAAAAGCCCCGGTTGAGAGCAGTCCTGCTGTGCTGCTTACTTCCTCAGTTCCTGGCAATAAATGGCTTAATGGCCCTGAGATCAAGGTTGTATCCAAGCTATTAGCCTTCATAGTGACCTCTGGATCTGTCCTTCATGACACATTTTGAAGCTGTTTATACTTCTGGCTACCAAAGCATCTTGTAGCTGTGAGCTGCACAGCCTAGCAGGGCATTTCCTGAAAAAGCTTTCTTCTGTTTGCTTTAAGTCTGAAAAGTAGCTTCTTTGGGCAAGCTCTCATCCTTGTATTCCTTGCCACTTCTCCACATCCCTCATGTTTTCTTTAATAGACCTTTATTGCCCTCTTCTCCAGGTGTTATCTCTTTCCCAAAGTGGAAGCTGTTTCATACCTCTGATCGCTTTTGTTGCCTCCTCCTATAACTTCTCTGGTTTGTGTATGTGGTTATCATGTGCCCAGACAGCCACGGACTGTTTCAGATGCAGTTGCAGCAGAGTTTAACAGGGCCTTTCTGTTTGTTTAATATCCTTTCTAAATAATTTATAAAGTTCTGTCCTTCTGGAGGTCATCTCTCATTCTAGCCCAGGGCTCATCTCCTCCACCCTGGGGACCCCTGTGTCACTGAGCTCTAAAAGGGCAGTCGCAAGGTACTACTATCTGCCAGTGACAGAATTCTGTACTGGCATGAAATAGTCACCCGCTTTCCTGTAGTGGAGCATGGTAGAATCTGTAGATTTGCAGTCTCACGTTCCTCGCTTTTCAATGTTTCCCTTACTCCAATAACCCTGACGAAAATCTGAGCCCTTCTGAAGAGTGAAGTGTTGCTGATAGTGATTTGTTTATTTCTGCCCCGAAGCTATACGCTTCTCAACAGTACCTGGCTTTTAATGGAGGGAAGAAATCTCTATTTAATGCCACCAAAAAAAGTTAGATTTTGAATAGCAAAATAGGTTTGGGGTCTGGGTTTGTGTTGTTTAAACATGGGTGACCCTGACCACTGAGGTATAAGGAGAATGGCTGTGTCCGGCCTCTACTTCTACACAATTCCTCTTACCAACAAATTGTCTGATTTTCCTGTGGGGAGATAACAGCTCTACTTATCCAAATCATTGTATCAGTCAGAATGAAAATGAGAGAGTCAAACTTGTTGGGTTCTTCAGCATGTCTCTGCATTTTATAGCACATTAACATAAATTAAGGCAATGTTTTTGTTACTCGAAGAGTCTTCTAATGATTCTATGAGATTTAGGTTTGGATAATTATAATTTCAGGCTATTTTTCTGCCCTTCACAGAAGTGTTTCCTCCAGTCTGGTTCTGTTGTTGCATTTGATCACTTGACAGAGTACAATTCTGAACAAGGGTTTTCTTTTTATAAAATGATTATTAAATGTGAAACATTTCTTCCCTCTCCACCTCCCAAATAGGCACTAAGTATAGGCAATTTTATTGAAGGAAACCCCAGAAATTAATTTGAAAATACAACCCTTTAATATTAGTAGGTTGTTCCACAAATAATGGCAGAGAAATAAGTAGAGGTAGCAAAAATGAAGAAAACTAACCTCTAAATTACTGTTTAAATTCAAATTCTCAGCATGAGTAAATCAAAACTGCTGTGCTGAAGTGATAGGATCTATTTTCGTTTAAAACTATTCTATCTACATCAGTGGAAATATGCTGTTTTCACAAGCTGGCTACCAGGCTATTATGAAGATTGTCCTAAGAAAAACAGCTATCTTTTTGATTCAATAGTGCGGCTTAAATACTTGAAAACTAAAATTAACTGAATAGTTGATGTTGTAGTTGCCCAATTTATTCCTGCTTGCACTGAAGAATGACAAATGGGAGAAGTACTGGCAAAATCTGGATCCAGAGTTTTAAATGACAGTATTTTGTCTCCAGAGCTCTGGGTTGGGATGATGAGTAGTTTTCTTTCTGTTGAAAGCATGTTGAAGCTATTTCCTGCAAAAGGAGAAGGACGATGGAACCCTCTGAAGTTCTCTTGCAAGTGGCATCTGACCTTCACATGGGGACTTCCGTGGGCTGGTTGTCGGCTCAAATGAAGAGGAGCTTTCCAATCTGCTGTAAATAAACAGCAAAGCACCAAAGGACTCAAGCTATGGCAATACAAACTGCATGCCCTTATACCTCTTGTATTGATTAAACCGTTCTCTAAACCTGTGGACATTTGACACCTCAATCAGCTTTCCCAAATTGTACATCAATTTTTTTTTTTGTTGTAACAACTCAACTTCCAGCATAGATACGGTACAAATATAGAAAGATGCTTCAGCAAAAATACTCGAAAGGCTTTACAATTTACTTTTGGGGCAAAGGTCACTAACTCCTTTGATAGTTTCTTTTCCTCTTTCTGCATGGTTCATTAAATTCCCTGAAAGGAGGTTGTATGTTGTGCACATAAATGAGATAGCGATAACAAGGTCCCATCACTTAGGTCTAGTAACTAGTTTAAGAAGAAAAACCAAAACCAACAAACTCCAAACCCATCTGCTGTTGAATGGGGATGTTTCCACACAAGTAGTGTCACAAGTGCTTTTAAGTCTTTGTAAGAAAAGCCTGTAAGAATATATTGCACTTGTGAGTTGAAAAGAACTTTGTTAGATAAGTAGTATATTTTTTATTAATCAGTTTAATAATAACTGATAGGTAACATAGGTGACATTGGTAGGTATACATATACCTGGTGTTTAGTCTCATTGTGCTCATGGTAAAAAGTGCAAACAAGTTTTTCTGCTCTCGAGGGACAGTTGCTGCAGCTGGCAAGAAGTGTTGAGGAATAGCCACATCAATTCTGCATCTGTGAGCCAGAGTTTTTACCAAAACTACTAGCTACTGTACTGATTATAGGAAAGAAGTTATAAATTCACATTATCAAGTCTACACCTCTATTCACGTAATTTAATGTAAATTAAATGTAAAAATGCTACTTTGGTAAAGATTACAGTAATTTCTTTTTCATAGTTTTCAACTTATTTTTTCACGTGTTTTGCAGAATTTTTCATGTTTTTTACTCCAAGGACTCTTTTGATAATATTATTTTTACTACTATTAAAAATATTGAAAAAATAAATATCTCCATAAATACTTAATGAAGAAGTGGTTTTTTTTTTATCAATGCTTCATGAAAAAATCCATTTTTAGAAAGAAGGCTAGTTTGTAAGTAAATTTCTTTCATGAAAATTTGTCACATTGAGCTACTACTGATGCAATTAGCAGTATACCGTTGGTTTTATATCAGCTCTCAGTTAAAATGTTATGCTTTTTCAAAGTTGCATTGCATTTGCCTAAAAAGAACCTTTGCTGTCCCTCCTTTTCTTGCTTCTCAGGCCTTGAAGGAAGTAGGGCTAGCTCAAGAAGATTAGCAAGGTCACTAAATCTGAACTTGGGAAGGATCAGAGCCAGTGCAGTCTGTTTATTCCTTCCCTTTAGGATTACGGATGCTCCTTTTGCATCTAGAGTTCACAGAACAGGGGAACTGATAAAGATGAGAAAGACAGAACAAGTGAGCAATTTTTTCTGCAGTAACATAATCCCTAGTAAAATCCTTAATCATATCAATAGGCTTTAAAAACAACTTGTTTTCTCACTGGCTGATGAGGTCCTTATGTAACATTACCATATTGAGCTCCAGTCACTTGCTGCCTGGAAACCATAGGATGAGGCAGTGCAAACATCAGGAAAAATCATCAGGTCTTTTTCTCCTCTCTAGTCTTACGTGGTGATCCCTAAAATATGACTTGGGATTTGCCTGTGTGTAAATAAATGAAACTGCACTAATAATGCTAGTAATGCAAATCTATTTTAGTTCAATTTTCTGCAGTAAAAAAGGACTTTGAGGTCTGTTGCCTTGAAAAACAGTTCAAGGTGAAGCAGATTATCTAGTGAAAATGCTTGACTCAAGGAAATAGCATGGAAGGGGAGGAGCAATCTAATTCAGAAGGGAAAACATTTTTCTTGTTTCCCATTCCTGCAATCACATTTATTTTCATTCTGTTCATCTTGTGGTTTCTTCCAACTAAATTTCTTCTTTCATTTTTTTTTTTTAATTCTCTCCCTTTCTTATAGTCCTTGTGTTTTCTTTATTTGACAGTTCATAGCTAGAACATGAGATGAGTTCAGCTGGGCAAAGAATGAAAAAAATAAGTGTGTGTAAGAGGGTTGAAGGAGGAATGGCCTTCAAGCAATTTTACTCATATAAGTATTAGTTTTTCTTTGTATTGCGTTCAAGAGAAAGAAAAAGGAGAACCAAAGAATTCTGCATTTGGTGTTTGCCAAGGAAAAAAAGTGTGTTCTAAGGCATCGTTTGCTATTAATGAGTGCTTAGGTTTGTCTGTCTTTTTTGCATATTATAATGTTCATTAAAACAATAACCTTTGTCTCATCCCTCCCACTCCAACTAGTATTTTGGCCAAATGGTTAGTGCCACTGTTGATCTGGTAGCTCTAGAAATCAAATAAGTTATCTGCTCGTTTATTTATCTGATATTTATAGATGAATCTCTTAGTTCATGCTAAAGGATTTCATTTTGGTAATGATAAATTAGTCTGGTTTTCAGCTGCCTTGCTGTCCGCATAGTTCTCTGGTTGTTTTCAGTGGTGTTTGTAGGGTTGAGGCTCTCTGTGCACAGAGGATGTCTTCTGTCCTCTGACGTGACTCCATGGCAGGGAATTGCTCTCACAAGTAACTTTCCTCAAGTGTGTCTCCTTTACATGACCTTATATGATTCTGCTTGGAATCTAATGAAATATGGAATTGGTAGCCAGGATTGATGTATGTAATGCTGGATCTGTAATCTATTGAGCTGATTAATTAGCACTTTTTGAGGGTCTCTACTGTTGAGGTAAATTGAAACTGATAAATTCTCTGAAAAAAGGAGCACCTGCCTCGCTCCCATGAAGTTTTCTTCATAGCAATTTTCAGATTTGAATTTTAGGCCATGTCGAACTTGTAATGATCACTCGCAAGCTTCTGTACCCGAAAGACACGGACACAGGGATACAAGTTTCTTTAATTTACTCCATTAAATGTTTCAATTACCCATTTCTTCTTGAATTATGGAGCTTCTTGTTCAGTAGCCATACCTGGCAGGCTGTTTCTGACAAACTGCTGGCCAGACATGGACAGCTGGAAGTAGTAACATCCAAGCATGCAGCCCTAGGATTTGACAGAGTGAAGTCAGCAGGAGGATACTGAGGCCAGAAGTTTTAGTAACCCTGGTAAACCTTGATTCAGGGAAACCCTATTTCAGCAATGTTATCTAGGATATCTAGCTTAGATCACAAATAATCAGATTACGTGTTTTCTTTTGTTGCCTTGGCTACTAGTTCTTTGTTATGGTTGATGTACGGTCTTGGGACTTGAGCAAGCAAACAAGATTATTTCCTGTTATAACTGTGCATGAATTCTGCAATGGATCAAGCAGGTGAGAAGATCTGTGATTGTATGTTGTAGAGGAGTCATACAGAGAAAGTCCTTTTAATTTTTATTCAGTCAGCCAATCTTAATTTAAGAGATTAAGCAGCAGGGATAGGCTAGTTCTGTTGTTCAGGGTCTTGGATAGAAAATGCAGCATGGAAAATTGTCAAATCTGGCTGCTTGTGAACATGGACTCTGGCCACATTTACGTGAAAACCAGGTACTTTGGGGTTTTTTGAAGGCATTGAATGGAAGCTTGCACTTGATTATAACAATAAAGAATGTTAATATGGAAGGATATCTCTTCATATAAGTATTGATAGTGATGCTCTGAGGTTCAAAATGCACTTTTTGAAGAGAGCTGAATGTGTGGAATGAAAAGATGAAGTGACTAAAGGTATGCTTGCTTTATAAAGCTTTTTCAAGGTAGGATCTCTAATCAAGAGCTCTTTCAATTGAGGAAGGCATAGTAAGAACTGTAGACTTTCTTGCTAGAGATTATAAGACTAACTGAAATTGAATTTCTCCTGCATTGAAAATAAAAAAAGTATATAGGAATACTTATTGGCCATTTCTTCTACATCTAATATCAAATAAAGAATATATTAATCCTTTTAAAGCGAAGAATGATGTGTAGTGCTCACCAAATATTTGGAATTTCATCTGCTTGTCAAATGAAGCCAGATTAAGCCAAGCAATCTGGTGGTAGTGGTAAGAGTAGAGTCAGTTTGCCAAGACTTTATCCAATATTTGAGTATCTAAAATAATATTAGTCTGTATGATTGACAGACTTTTGAATTTTTTTTTCTTAGAAGTATATTTGCATTGTTTTTCAGAAGGAATTAGGCAATTTTCTCTATTTTGAGAACTGATGGATTGTATGAATTGTTCAAGACCCTGGCAGCCTTCAGAAGACAGTCTTTTGCTAAAACTGTCCAGTAAATGGCATGGGCCATTTGCATGTTAGTAACAACATTTTGATGCTTTTTTTTTTTTTGAATTGCGTATTTTCCAGTAATCTTTAGAATATCTAGGAAGTCTAAACCAAGTGGGTTTATTGTAGCAGGAGCCTCTGAGATGAATGATTTTTTTATAGGACCACAATATTTATGTGCTCACTTGTACAGTCACACATCGTACATGATGTAAGGTGCATCCAAAACAAATCTGCCTGACTTGAAGATGGTCTTGATCAGTTTTTTCCAGGGTCCTCAGTGTTTGTTTTCTTTCTTTGCACCTCCAGTACCTTCCATTAATCTGTTGTGGTCAGGAGGCTTGCAGGTCTTTTCTGCTTAGAAAACTCACTTTTAACAATGGTTTCTGGTACTTTGTTCATGTTTTCTTTCTGCAAATTAGCTGGTGGAGAGAACCTTTCACAGCTGACCTCTATTGTATTCATTATTCTAATTAGTTGGAATCATTCTCTATTAATTGTTCTTGAGATTATCATATAAGTGCTTCCAAAAAGGGTGCTTGATACATGAAATGGTCCATGTCAGCAAATGGTTTTTCAGTGTGTGGTGGGAAGCAGTGGAACATTGCACAAAGACAATCTTTAGCGTGACTTCATTCTCTACATTGCCCAGGGCAAACTTATGTCTATTCATTGGCTCTGGCAGGAACACAGTCTCACTAGATTAAACTCTGCTTTTGTAAATACCCCCTTAGCAGTACAGACCACTTTCATTATTAATCAGAGTCAGTCGGTTGTGCATTGACAAGTTTCTGAAACATTTGCAAGTCAGCTTTCTCCTGTGTCTCTTAGGGAGAGACCTTATGTTCCTATTTCACGAGGAAGAATTTAGCCATCTCCTATAAAGTCATTGTGTGGTTTTGGCGCCTTGCAGCACTGCATGAAGCTCACTTGTTAGGAGGCTTTTTGGGGATGGAGTGGGAAATATCTCTAGTGAGGGTTTCAGAGCTGACAACACAAACCCACCCTTGCACTTAGATATACAGGCAAAATTCTGTGCCTGCAAGCACGGGCTTGGGGAAAGTATCTGAAAATTCTGGTGCCCAGCCCAGCTATGGCATTTTTTCTAAATATTTTTTAATCACCAATTCTCTTATTAGAATCATTCAGCAGCAGTTTTTCTCCTCCTCCCCCTGCTTCCCACTGCTCTGTGAAGAAATGTGTGGCTCTTAAGGATTGCAAGGAGCAGCTAACAGAGCAGTCAAGAAAATTCTTCGTATTATTGAGGAACGGGATGATGGCTCTTTTGCCTCAAGGTAAGAGTAAATTTGAGCAGCAGGGGGGAAAGGAGAGTGTTTGTGAGCATAACCGCGGGCTGAAACGCTGATGTCTTCTCCCTTCTGCACTGCGTTCAGGAGGGCCAGAGAGGGGTTTGAAAGTCAGTTTCAAGTGTACTGGATTGCTCTTTTCTGAATCTCTCATCTGTCGGGGGTCTGATTTTCAATGAGAGGTGGGCAGCCCTAGGATGAAATACCCATTTGCTACCTTTTTGAGTCACAATGTCATTTGCTTTAAAAGAACAATTCCTATAATTATACCCATATTGAGATGTTACTCAGACCCTTTAGCTTAGTAGCCTAGAGCTGTGCACACAGCTCAGCCTGTGGTCTTGGTGGAGGCTGGTGCCCTTACAAGAAGGACTTTGCACCATCTCTTAACCCCCTGCTCTCCTCTCCAGCATCCTTTTTTACTCCTGGTATTCTTGAATTGCTGTTGCCCAAATGGAGGCTCGTGAAAAGGATTTTAGCTCAAAAGGCTTCCAGCAGATTATTTCCACCTTTCTCCCTGACAAAGGATGGCATCCCTTACTCTCCTGACTCATTTGGAGGCAGCCTTCCTGCTGCTGAAGGAGAGATAAGAAGCTTGCCACCGTCTCTTTCAGACATACTGCTGAAAAGTGCCACTAATCATGAGGAAGAATTTCCTCTTCCTGCTGGCTGTTTCTTGAAGCTCCTTGATTTGCCCTAGGTTGTGCTTCTGGCTGGTATCATTGGGGCCTTTGATATGAAGCTATGTCTTAATTTCCTTGTGTCCAGAGGCAATTTTGGAAATAACCCTGTTATGAGCTGCCTCTGTTACTTCAGCAAGGCACATGGCACAGCCTGTAGTCTGCCACCAATTTGTTTGCATTCAGAGCTCCTGGTTCTTCCTTTGCTTCTACAAACACCTGAACCATAGGTTCAAAATGAGGAATCTCTGGAAGGTCTCGTACCTTCCTCTGCTTCACAGTTTGACTGCGATGTAGATTTGTCATCTGTGGGTTGTTGAAGATATGAATCCTTGGCCCCATTACAGTATTTTTTGTATATGTTCTCAGTTCCTTTTTCTAGCTGGGTTTTGAGTCCCTAAGTTTACTTCTTAGCTCTAGGAATGCAGCAAAGCACAGCAATGTTGTAAACATGCTACCTCTGTCACAAATATGCTGTGTGGCCCTTCAGGCTTGCACCATGAACATAAGAGGAAAAATAACTCAAGATTTCTTATAGAGGGCTAATATGCTGTAGCCAGGTCTCTGAGGCACAGTTACAGCTGATTTTTACCCATTTGTGCCTTCATCATTGCAAGTGGCATCTTCTGTCCCTGACATCAGGTCCCAGGAAGCCTAGCTTGGGACTGTAAGCAATTTTCTTCAAGTTGGATGTGATGAGCACAACAAAGTGCCCAAGTCAGTTTAAGGATATTTTTTTAGATACAAATTAATCTGCTACATGCTTGAAATGCAGTTCTGTTGACTCCATGTACTACCCTGTAACATAATGCAGGCATGAATGGTGGTCTGGGGTGCTGGCAGATAGTCTCATCCTTCCTCCATTGGATCTCCATCAAAGTATCTGGCCAGTCTGTGGTTTTTTTACCCATAATGCTGCTAGGGGTTGTTGCAAATATGTTCTGGGCAATTTCAAAATGGCTGCAGTGGTATAATTGATTTTTGTCTAAATAAGTCCTTCTGTTTGTAATGTTGCAATATTATTAGGTAAGCAGGTACTTGAAAGTAAGTCAAGTTCAAATTTAGCAGTCTTCTCAAACATAACATATTCAGTGTTCTGGTCAGGTGAGAAGATTGTGTATTTAAATTGCACAGCAACATCACAGCTTTTCACAACATCAGAGGACCAATATTCTCAGTATGATAATGAATTTTCAGTTATTCCTTGTTGCTTAGAAGTGGTGAAACAAAACAGTAATCCAAGCCTTTTCTTCTTTCCTCTGTATTGTATTTCCAGGAATAGGAGAATTTTAGTAGATATGGAATTTGCTTATTGTAAGTAGTAACGAATGCAACTGACAGATAATCTACTCCATGCTGTACAAACTTTTTGATGTAGCTTTACTACTGTCTCATAATCAGTAAGATTTGCTACTTACTATAGCGTGGGAACTAGAGTTTCCTTCTATTTGGCAGACTTTATGAAAATCTCAGGACTATCAGGACCATAATAAATTAAAGGTGTATACAAGGAATTTGTACAAAGATGCATAAACATACATGTTATTAACTGTTAATATAACTTAATTAGTTACTTAAATAACTACTAATATAATTTTGGGATCTCCAAACTATGATATGTCAGTGATGGTCAGTTTGCACAAGGCTTCAGGGTTCAACTATAGTGAGGACTTTCAATGAGGGGTGTGAAGACATGGCACATTATAGAAAGCCCTGAAGTTGGCTTGCCTCTTCTGAGCTGACCAGAGGTTTCATGACAGCCTTCAGAGAAACACAGGTTATTTATTATACACCCTTGCTGAGAAATAGAATTCAGGATAACACATCTGCCTATAGCATTTATAGGTGGGCTGACATTTCAATTAAATGTTTGGTATAATGTCGTGGTGGCCAGTGATCAGTGATGAAAGACCATCAGTGGACCATTGGTCCAAAAATTTGGGACCTAGTGTTCCAAAAGCCATTGTGCAAAGTACAGACTTATTCTGAATAAGGGAACAGAAGATGTTGCCTAGAAGCCAATTAAATATCAGGTAACTTTTAAGATTTTTTTTTTTATTTACATATTTATCCCATGAATTCCTGTCCACTGCTGAGAATAAAAAAAATTACTTGAGGCTACCCTTGAGTGAAATTTAATTTCTCAGCTTTGGCATTTCTGGGGCCTATATCTTTAAATAAAAAACAGTATTTCATAAAGTTATATGGTTACTATAAATAGGCAAATTATGTATGGTTTCCTGTCCTGTACTTGGCTTAATTTTTGTGTGTTATACCTGCAAATCTTCCTATTTTAGGATCCATTCTGAAAGAAAACTCTGAATTGAGAATTTCCAGTCTTTCAGGGTGGACCCAAGAGACTTAGGTAAAACTGGTGTCTTTGTTGATGACGTTGTTTCCCAGAATTTACCAACAGAAGTCTGTTGTTTAACCTTACTCAAATTTAAACAAGTGCTTCCTGGCAGATTTCTAGCAGGAGATGTTGGACCACTATATCACAACAGCTGTCAGATGCTCTGTAAAGATAATTACCCCCACATACTAGATTGACCCTGTAAATTAAATTTGGATACACCTTTGAAATGTAATTGGCCACACTATAGTTAACTTTTTCCTGCTAAAATGTCATGTTTTTGCTAGGTGTAGGGCAGCGGAGGAAGCAGTAAGGGGGGGAAAGGGGAGAATGGAATTGATTATAACTGGTATAAATTTCAGATGATGTAAAGCATCAGCTCTTAGCACAGGGAAACCAGTGATTAAAGACCTGGATAGTTCCACACAATTGACTTATACTCTAGAGTAGTGTTCTCCAAATTACAAAACCAATCAACCACCCTAATTGCCTTCATTCAAAACCAGTCACCAATTTGGTTCTTTGACCAGCCAAATAAGACAGCATAAATCAGGCTGTATGAGTGTTGGGGAATGCACATTTGGGACCTGGCCAGATCATATGTAAACCTAACAATAACACATGAAATCCACAGCTAGGAGAGACTTGCAATTCTCATTTCGGTACAGCATCTTCTTTCGGCTTTTTATGGCGTGGTGAGTGTAGGGCTAAAATGCTCCAGGTCTGAATGCGGACCCCAGCTACGATGGTGTGATTTTACAATGGTTATGGTGTAAGCAAGGGCTGAATGGGGCCTTTACTTTGTAGTGTCTGCTCTTATTAGGATTTTTCTATAAAAGGCTCTAATAGGATTTACCTTGCTCCCATTGAATCAAACTGTTACTGACATTAGTGAGAGCAAGTTCAGGCCTTAGTCAGCTTTTCACTGTTGTTTTAAAAGCATTGGTTTCTTTTAGTGGAGTGAAGCTAATTCAGTTCCGCTTTCAGCAGCATTCTCTCCATCTGCTTTTGTGAGCACATTCTATTTTTAGGGGAAAGAAATAATTTCCTTATTTTAAAATCTGACCCTTTTTCAGCACACTTGTCACCCACTAGTATAAATGGGAGACAGATTTGTAGGGCAGCTTCTGGATCTTGGACACACTGAATGACTGTGGAAACAAAGATTGTACTGAGGAGCCTTTCCTTGGAAAAAGGATTGAATTGCTCTCTGGCTATCAGTATGACTGAGTACCCATTAAAAATTCTCCAAGCCCAATTTGACTGTCAGTTTAGGAGGTGCAGTCACAGATACACAATGAAAGATCTTGCTGGGCAAACAGCAGTAGTTAAAAGCAAATAGATTAACTAGATGCTTGAAATGGAAGAATAGAGAGTATGTCTGACACTGATGGGGCCTTGTAAGAACTCTTGTAAATGATTTTATTTGAAATGTGATAAAGAGGACAGTATAGATAACTGACAAAATGACAGAATAAACCTGGAAAGGAGGTACAGAACATTTCACTGATACATGCAAAACTATGAATGTCATGGTAAAGACTTGACCTGTTACCGTTTCTAATTCTGCCAATAATAAAAGAACACGGACCTCTGATTTCTGGTAGAATATAACAGCATTCCATAAAAATAAAGGAATACTTTATGCAAAAAATATTGAACCTGTGATGCTTCTACAGAAAAATACTAACTGTGGCCACATTGTCATTATTACGACCAGTACCTTATGCCTTTACAAAGATTTTAATATAAAAATATTTCATTCTTAGTTTTCAAGGTATAAATATATCTATAAAAGTATCATCTGCTGATGAATAACATTACCTAGCCTTCCAGGTGTCTAATACTGATTATTTTCAAAGTTCTCTAATAAATGGTCACTAAACTGCTGAACAGGATGCCAGATTATAAAACAATCTCAAAGATTTACCATCATTGTCTAAAAAAATATAGTTCCTGTTGCTGTATGTTTCTAAAAAAAAAAAAGAAAGGAAAATAGAGAAGGGCGATACACTCTTTGACGTCCTTTGGCTGTTAAGTGGAGTCAAAATGCACCATTCTAAAGCAATAAAGAACTGAAGACACGAGGACACTTTGCAACCAGTTTCAAGTAAAAAGACATTGTCATAACCTGTGATTTCTGGTTAATCTTGTGAAATTGTTGTATCATTCCTGGCTTCCTGTCCAGATGTATGTCATTTCTCAGCTTGGACAGGGTAGTGGAAGAGGGAGGCATCCTTGTTTTGGACACAATAGCATATGCAGGACCTGATCCAGGAGGAAGCAAGCTGGCCACAAAGCAGAGGTTATGCATGATTTGGTAGAGAAATCAGAGGAAGGGCAATAAGACTTTTTAAGGAAGGTCTGATCTAAGCATAGACAAGACTTGAGACTGTTTAGAAAACGAAAAAATTTCTTGGCTTCTGTACAGTCCCTTCTCAAGCTTGTGGGCCTGTCTGCCAGCCACAGGAGATGAACTGCAAATAGGATAGCTGAAACTTAGAGGAGATGTCCTCTGCAAATCCTATATGCTGTTGGAGGATAAGCAGGATGGAAGTTGGCCCACTGGAAGCTGGTGGTGGTTGGAGAATGTAGAGACAGTGAGGTGCTACTTCTGTAAAGAAACATAGAGCTGCTGGGCTGAAAATGAGCTGAGGAAGCCAAAGAAGGAAACTTTTCTCCCAATGGAAGCGTGAGTGCCTGCACAGAAATCCCCTAGGGCTGGCGTTGGCTCTGCTCAAGTACAAGTATCCCATTCACTCCTGCAAGTTTCTCATCCAAAATCCAAAATGTAATGATCTAATGGAAGAACGTGGAAAAGAGCAGTTGAGCCTGATGGGGATGAAGAAGCCCTTCCCCCACTTGCCCTCCCCCTTCATATGCCGAGGGGAGTGTGGAGAATTTCTTCTGAAAAGTGGTATTGTAAGCTGTACAGAGGAAGGAATTGAGTGCTTTCCTGCATGAAATCTAATTGCATAGTAAATACTTTTCCCATCTCTTTTCACTTGTCCCCTTTCTGTTATTTTCTCTTCCCATCTCCTGATTTTCATTCCCTTATAGTTTCTAAGTTCTTTCCCATTCGGATTTCATCTGTCATTTCATCATCTTGTCTTTTTTTTGCTCTGACTTTGGAAACATATCTAAATTATTTTGCTAAATGTACCAGTGCACTAGCCTCTGTACCTTATTCCTCCAAATGGCCATAGTCTGTGTTTCACTACCTGGCCCACATACTGCATCTAGCCATGCAGAGGTGACTCCTTCCTTCCCCACACCCCTAGAAATGGAAGGCACTGAAGTCTGATATGTGGGGTTTAAAGGAAAAAAGCCATAGATGCATATGTTCATTTCCTTCCTGCAGCAGGCAACTGATTTGGTGGAAGAAACATTAACACGGATAACACTGTGTTCTTCTAAACCTTGAGATGGTCTCAGGTACTTCTCTTTTTAGAGGGAGGAACATATGCAAATTATTGATCTTCCTTACCCCTCAGAAAAATCCCTGTAATTTTACGGTGACTGGTCTGAAAGATCTGGTTTTGCAGGATGCGAACAAAGAATCCCAGATTTCAGTCTGCAGGCAGATGGACCTTTAAACAAAACTCCCAGCACAGCAGGGACATCTGTTACAATTTGTGATCCGCAAACTTTAAGGATACTCAAAATTCAGCTATGGGTCTCAATCCTTAGCTAGACCCAGCAGGAGATGAAAAAGGCGAAGTCTGTGTGCTCTGAGATTTACCAAGAGCTGAAATAGTTCCTGCAGCACACTGGAACTATGTGAATTTAACCTCATGTTAGCCAGAGAATGGCTTGGACATTTTTTTTTCCACTTCACCCAGGAAGACCTGACTTGAGGAGGCAGGGACAGGGACAAGCAGCGTGGTGGAGCCATTACAAAGGTGTTGACATTAGGATCACGTTTTTAAAAATAAATTATTCCTGAAACTGTGCCAATGGCAATTTTTCATTCACCCTGTGGAAGCAGGAGCCATCCCTGGTGTTTGCATTTACATTTAATACCTAGTGCATCTTCTGTTGGGAATTAAAGGGTACTAAAGAATTTTTGTCAGTGGAGTCCAGTGCTGGACACTGTAGAACTATTTCAGCCCTATTTTAAACAGGCTCATTATCTGGTAAATGATATGTATTTAGGACAAACATAGTTTCCTATTAAGTACCAGGAGCTCATTTATTCAATATATATTTTCCTTAACAGTTTTCAAGGATTTCTGCAAAAATTATATGACATACTTCATTGCAGTGGCTGCTTCTGATGGCGCTGATAGCATTTGTGTAGACATTACATTATTAGTTTGAATTATTTTTTACATGAATGGTTAGTACTAATATGGGGATAAGGGTCATTTAAGACAGAACTGAAGTACTTTGCCTTATTTGTCACTCATTAAATGTGTATGCTTTCTTTTCATCAACTTAATTCTTTCAGCAAATACTACTTCATCTGCATTCCTTGCAAACGTTATGTGAGGGATTCAGGGAGCTTTGGTTAGATGCTCACAATGTGTTTTGCTTGGACAGATAGGACAAACATAAAATTCACAGGACTGTGTTGCTGGCACGTCACATTCTATATTTTGAAAGAATTCTATCTTTAGCCTCCCTGTTCCTGATGCTTTTAGACATGAATTAATATTATGTTTATAGAAGTTCTGAACTAATGTCTGTGAATATTTTCCAAAAAAGATCCAGAAGGTGCAAACTTAAAGGCAAGCAGAGCCAAAGCAATTTCTATTTTTTTTCTTTCTGCGAGTATTTAGGAGAAATATTTAGATATTTTACGTTCTGCTTGACAAGTTTCCCTTAATATCTCAGACTCTGCTATCCCTAATTGCTGGTGTCACAGCTTTTCTGAAGTAGTGCTCATGCCAGCAAAGGCTTGGAAAAGCCGTCTGTAATTTAAACTTTATTTTAAATTCATTTCACAGGATATACCTGGCAAGAAGTCAAAGTGCTTTGTTGTGTGATCTTTCCACTCTCTGCACTGTACAACACAGCTAGAGCTCTCCTAGCCGTACTTGCAGTGGCTGGCTTCCCTGCCCCAGATCTGCGTCCACATGATCTGACCTTTTTCGTTCTGGGGTAGAAATGTGGAAATGCGTTGTGAATATTAATTTAGCAGTTGAACTCTGTTCTCCAGCTACAACCTTCTCACTCAAGTACAGCAGCAAAAAGGATTGATTTAACCTCTGCTCGCATCAGGCTAATGCTTCATAGGACCCCCTTGGAAGATAAAGTGAAATAGATCTTCTACTTAGCTGCTCCTATTTCTCCCTAGTTCAGGGTAGCATTAAAAGGAAGGAACTTGTGTATTGTTGATAACACATCCAGAGTGACTTGACCATTTTATGACCTTCAGGGAATGCTCAGTAGATGAAACTTACTGTTTTTCACAGTGACCTACAGTGGTTTTTATCTGTTGAATAGTTAATGTTAGGTGGAATGTCCATGATTCTATAGCTCTCAGTATGGCTTAATATTGTTTGTAGATATCATTAAGCAAGAATAGTGTTTCTCTCGTTATAATCTTTGGATGACAAAGTCCCCATGGACATGATCCCAGCTGTTTTCCTGTCGTTTTCAAAATTTGACGTGGCTTTAGTCATCTGTGGATTTTTTTCAGCTTTTCACATTTTTCTTCACTGATACTTGAAAAAATGGTGACAAATATGCTTCTCTTTGTGGACTCTAAATTGTACTGGGAAGAAGGAAAATCCTAGTTTGTGGATTCATTGAGAAAGTTGTCTGTTGTTTGGTCTCAGGTTTTTTTTTAAATATTATTAAAATGCAAAGTAAACCTTAAGGAAACTACTCTGCAATCTGTATGTTCAAGTTTGGTAGTAAACAAATCAAATCTACAATCTCTCTTCTCAAGAATGTTATAAATTTTTGGGTATCTGTCTCTGCATAACTCAGCCCTGAAGAGTAAAAATAAAAAGAAAAGTTTTTGTCAGCTCTTAGAATCAATGGATATGTTTGTGCTCCTTGTTGGAGGCTATTAATAAAAGTAGATTTCTTCACGTAAAGAAGTACTGGGTACTGAAGCTTTGTTGGTCATTGTAAACCTCATACTCTTTTATTACCCATTTAACCTTGTATTGTTTGTTAACAATATCTAAATAAAAATAAGTGAAAAAAGTTTCACAAGAAGTGAGTGAAAATAAGTAAGCGAAGAATGGAAGTCATGGGCACACTGAGATAAATGCCCAAGATTTTTAGTAGTAGCCTGAAGCTGGTCATAATTTCAAATTTTGATGCAAATTGCTTAATAACGCCTACTTTGCCTGAAAATTCTTGAATTTTTAAAGACAAATGTAAACATTCAAGTACAAATTACACAACCATTTATTTTCTCTTTGGTCATCCTTGTTCGTGCAAGAACATGGATTTATTTTTTTTTTAAAGATACAGTGGGTGATTCACCTTTCGAACAATTTAGCCATGATAGAAAGTAAGTAGAAATAAGAAGAATGTTTGCATAGAAGAATATTGAATGAAAAAGCAAGACAGTACAATACTTCAATTGTTTGTTCCCATTGTTGAGTCTTCTTTCTCTATATCTTAGCTGCACCAATATTTCCTCCATGAAGGAGGAGACATAATGAATGTGTGCATTTTTTTCCAACACTTAGTTTATTAAAAAAAAGGTCAGTAGGGCTCCTCACACTTTGCAACCCCAATACGCACAGGGGCAGTGTTCTGCCAAGCACTTACAAACACTATTGACTTCCCTTTAGTTCAGAAATTTTGTATCATGGTTGTATTGATTGATTTATTTATTTTCAGGTAAAGAAATACACAAGGGAGAAGAATGAATAATCTGGCAGTATGTTTTAGAGATTAGCATGGTGGAATCTCTTGTAAAGATCAAATAGGGCCATACATACCCTCTGGTTTTGATTGCTGAATCACAGTGATCGATGCAGCAAGGCCATATCAGACCATTAAACATCTCTTGTTCCATGAGCCATTGCTAAATGCCTCAGAACAAGGTGCAAGATACCCTGTAGATAATAAGAGTTGGAATATGCTGGCCAGAAAGTATTAATCTTTCCAGTCTTCTTTTGTAGCCTGCATCATGAAGATTTATATCCTTTTAGAACAAACAGAATCCCCACTTTCCTATCTAAGTCACCATCTTTTTGTTCTTGCAAAGAAACAAAAAATTTTTGTCTTCAGAACATGATCAATTCTGTTAGATGTTTTAGATGTTTAAGCCTTTCAAATGAAAATCTGTGTATGATACTAGTACTGTAACAAATCCTCTGGGCTTCAGTAGACTTCCTCCTGTGCTCACAGCTATGCATATGTGTAAGGATCTTGATGCACTGTGACCTTAGCATCTGGAACAAAATTGACATCCAGCACCTGAATGGCATTTCCTAGAGTTATCAAAGTTTTGCAGAATCTTGTCAAACTGTATGATTCTCCTGTTAAAGAAACAACTAAACAGTATATCTGCTGCTTCATCTAACAAGTTTGCTATCCTTTGATCAGCTAGATGCAATCCATGATATCAAATGATTATTTAAAATTTGTCTTACCCTAACAGAATTCTACTGTATTTATAGCAACTATATTCCTCTGTATTTTTTCTTAAGTTTGGGGATACAATATTTATTTTTTTAGAGTAAAATGTTTTGCTTCTTAAAAATAAGTTTTTAAAATAAACAGGTTTGCATAAACTAAATAGTTTTGTATTAACTAATAATAGCTCTAGAAAGTTTATTATTAATTAAAATGCTTCTGACTCAAATTGGAATTGAGGCAATGGCAAGAAAAATCTATTCATGGTCTATCAATATGATCTAGCTATAGAAGATAACAATTCTTACTAGGAAAGGCTACTTAGGAGTTATGCATTTTTCTGTATCATGGCCAAACTAAGAGACAGCTGTAAAACTAGTTGGTAACTTCAAATCTTGGTGTTAGTATCATCTGTTCAGTGTCCATTTCACAATTTTTATTTTGTTAACAAGTTGACAATGTCATCAAATAGTTCAGCGGTTTATTTCTGACTCTTCCATTGTGCAGCAGCATCATCTGCAAACAAGTTGGGTATAAGGACAGTCTACAACAGATATTTCTAAAGTTAGAGGAGTTAGAGGCATAAATATGATTAGTTTTTAGAAAACAAGATAATTTTTTTCTTCCATATTTAAAGTTCAGAACACAATCTTTTTTCCTGTGCTTTCTTCATCCATGTTACATAAAATCTTAACAGCAGTCAGTTAAAAAGAAAAAAATAAAATTATGTTTTCCTCAAAAATAATTTTTTCTGTATTTTAAAATAGAAAATTAAAAAAGAATATTGAAAAAGTTGTAGCAAGGTCTGGTTTAAATCTCTATGAATTGAAGAACAGCTTCACCAATGAGATGGATCAAAGCTCTATCATGATTCAGCTCTTCAAATCTGTTTTCCCCTATCTTTGGTTTTGTATGTGGTTTAGCTTTCTTATATCATCCTAATTCATAGTTCTGCTATTAGCTTCCTTAAAAAATTACTCTGCCAATAGATTTAAACGTCATTAGAAATATACTCTGTATTCTGCCTATGTTCTTTATTTCACTTCATTATGTTTATGTGTGTATGTAAATTACTGGGAGCCCCTCTGTGTCTTTTGTTTTGTTTACTCCCAAATATAATAGCTTTCAAACTGATTATATAACTGAAAATTGACCCAAAAAGTGTTTTGGTGATTGGTGATTGATTTGGTGATTTGGGACACTGCTGTTCAATACAAATGGACAAAAGATGTCATACCATCTCACAAAGGGTGCAAAAGAAGAAGCACTAAAATCTCCATTACAGAGACCAGGAAAGAGTTATGGGAAGTTTGTCAAATAAGAAGCCTCATGCAGATCTAATGGATCTTCCAAATAATAGTTTTCCTCTTTAGTTAAAAGACCATCCTTTTTTTCCAAATGTAATAGGTGAGTTTCTTCCCCTTTACATCTACCCATCAACTTTCTGTCTTAGTGTCTAACAGTTCACTAGATGCTAAAAAGTTGCACTTAGTTATGAAGATATGTATAGGTTATTAGAGTTTTTAAAATATTTTTTAAACTGAACAAATAATGTATCTCTAAACCCAGCTTTTTGCAATCTTCAAATATATTACCACCAGTCATTCTGAACTGTTTTGATATTTAATAGAGTAACTAATGCTGTAACCTTCTGTACAAATCTTGTTAATATTAATGTTTTTTCCTGTTTCTGATGTAAGGTTACGACACCCACATGTGTCAGGAAATAGTGTACGATTGAATATACTGTATGGCAAACTTTCCTGAAATGTGTATTCTAAGCACAGAACTGCAGATACTATCTACTGACATAGAAATATAAATTTCAAAATATACCTTTTAAAGGAATTTCTATGATAACTCTATTAGTTTAATTTGCTGCTAATCCTCCTGCATTTTTAGATCAGTGTCCTTTTAGAGTGGTAAGAAATTCTACCCCTCCTCAGGCTTTGAAAATGCAGTCATCAACTCTAGAAAGGATTTGACTTAAGGAGCAGAGGTTTAAAGCAACTGGGAACAATGTGATAGAAATCTCTATCTGAATTCATTCCATGTCTAGTGTCTTGAGAAACAGTAGGCTCAGAAACACAAAACAGAAAACACAGATGAGACAGGGTAGCATCTGTTTATCCTCAGAGCCTCCTTCTGTGTTTTCTGGTCATCTTCTTGCTTGTCCTCAGTCTCTGTTCCTCATCTCTCCTCTGGGTCTTGCAGCCTGGATATGACTGGTGTACTTATATTTTAAAATCTAGATTTTAACTTCTTAACACATATTTGGGGAGAGGAAAAGGGCCCCTGGATATAGCAGGAAGAAGCAGAAAAGCAGAGTGTTCCTTCATTTTTACCTTCATTTTGCCTGTCAAAATTATGATGTTGAAGTTCAATAGGAAGGATCTGAATCTTCTTCATACCATTGGGCACTGGGGCAGAAAAATCCCTTAGGCTAAGATGAACTGAGTTATTCCCCTAGCTGTCAGTATTTCCTAAGTGAAGAAGTGCAGCTCCACATGCCAGGCTTCAAGGAGCCTCAGCTGGATTTCCTCTCTCAGGGGTCGATGAATTCTCTTATATGAGCACCCTTTAGCAAGATTCAAAAGGTCTCTGCTTTCCACTTTCAGCCCCTCAATGTGTAATATATTGGGGTTGTTTTTTTCTCAGTAGTGTAATTCCATGCAAGCTGAAGCTATTTTTTAGTAACCTTACTAAAATGTAAGTTATTGGAGTTTTGTTGTTGTTTTTTTGGTTTGTTTTCCAATTCATGGTCATAAAATGCCAATCTGAAACACGTGGCATGGCCAAATTACAAGTCAACCCATAAAGCTCTTGATCGTTTTCTGATAAGACTCAAAGGAGTGGTTTATATTTATATATTTCCTTGAAGGAAAGGTACTATGAGGGAAAGATTGCTTTTTTGCATTCACTTTGACACTTGAAAGTAAAAGTGGTTTTATATATTTAGAAACATTTGACTGACATTATCTAGAGTGAAGTTTTTTTTATGATCTGGCCACATGATAGAGCTTTAATGTGCAGTAGACAATTATGAAGGAGAGAAGTGTGTTTGACTCCAGTAGTTTCTCCAAAGCTTTATCAGGGATCTCTTTGTTTATATTCATGGATTACTGTAATGTCACGAGTAGTCCCACTGTTTTAAATTCCGTGCTGACCAAGGCCAGAGAAGCTTCGCATGGTCAAACCTTCCACTTGTGTTATCTCATGCTGCTTTATTCTTTGATTTGAGATATATGTAGAATTATAGAGTGGTTAGGGCTGGAAGGGACATTAAAGATCATCAAGTTCCAACCCCCCTGCCATGGGCAGGGGAACCTTGCACTCTTCCAGGTTGCTCAAGGACTCATCCAACCTGGCCTTGAACACTGTCAGGTATGGGGCATCCACAACTTCTCTGGGCAACCTATTCCAGTGTCATACCACCCTCATAGTAAAGAATTTCTTCCTAATGTCTAACCTAAATCTACCTTCTGTCAGTTTAAAGCCATTCCTCCTTGCCCTGTCACTACATGCCTTTGCAAAAAGTCCCTCTACAGATTTCTTGTAGGCTCCTTTTAGGTATTGGAAGACTGTTATAAGGTCTCCCCTGAGCCTTCTCTAGACTGAACAAGCCGAGTTCTCTTAGCCTGTCTTCAAAGGAGAGGTGCTCCAGCCCTCTGATCGTCTTCGTGGTCCTCCTCTGGATTTGCTTCAACAGGTCCATGTCCTTCTTGTGTTGGGGGCCCCAGAGCTGAACACAGTACTGCAGATGGGGTCTCACAGGAGTGGACTAGAGGGCCCTCAACCTGCTGGCCCCACTCCTTTTGAGGCAGCCCAACATACAGTTGGCTTTCTGATCTGTAAGCAAATGCTGCTGGCTGATGTTGAACTTTTTGTCAAGCAAAACCCCCAAGTCCTTCTCCTCAGGGCTGCTCTCAATCAATCCATTCTTTCCCAGCCTGTGTTTGTGCTTGCAATTGCCCTGGCCCAGATGCAGGACCTTGTGCTTTGCCTTGTTGAACTTCATGAGGTTTACTGTGCACAAGTCCATGTAGTTGACATCAGTTGCTTACCCTTATTTGCTAACACTTTGGCCCCATCATAGAAGGCCACCAAATTTGTCAGGCATGATTTGCCCTTAGTGAAGCCATGTTGGCTGTCACAAATCACTCTTTTATTATCCATGTGCCTTAGCATAGTTCCCAGGAGGATCTGCTCCATGGTCTTGCTGGGTACTGACCTGTAGTTCCTTGAGTCTTTCTTTTCCCCCATTTTTTAAAAGGGGACTATATTTCCCCTTGTCTAGTCAGCAGGAACTTTACTGGACTGCCACAATTTCACAACTTCATCCACCAGTTCCCTCAGGACCCTCAGTGCATCTCATCAGGTCCCATGAACTTGTGCACCTTCAGGTTCCTCAGGTGATCTCAAATATTCACTAAGTTTTTCAGTGACTTTACAGTATTTTTCCATGTCGATGCCCATGTCTCCTTCCCTGTGGTTTAATCTACAGGACCGTTAATGATCTGCAGAATTATTTGGATTTTAATACCTTTTCATTGCTCCCTCTCCCCTGTGTAATAAAAGCAAATCAAAACAAAATCCCATAAGCTCTTGAGCCTTAACACACTGTCTTATATGTATTTCTGTTGTCTTTTACATGGGGAATTTTAATGTCACTTTTCATCAAGATTTACTTATTTTTCAATGAAATCTGTAACCTTGTGTTGATATATCCTGGAAAACCAGTCTTTGCTACACTGAATTCAAATGGCTTATAGTCAGCTTCTGACTTACAATTTGTTCATGCCTTTTAATAAATCAATGATATCTCTCTCTCTTTTCCAACGTAAGTGCCCAAAGCTTAAGGGAAGTAAAAGCAGCTTTTCTAGGCAACTTTATAGTTCTGTGTGCATGTTCTTCTGCTCTGTATTTGATACTCAACAGATATCTGGGGCAGTTGAAATTGATTTTGAGTATCCTGAGAACTGGCCTTGGATATATCTTCGTATTTTCTTCTCTCTGTAGTTTGCTATGCTTTCTCTTTTATTTTTCATACATCCTACTGAAGTCATGGAATGGTTAGACAATTACATTTCTAATGGATTACTTGGGTACTGGAAAAGCCAGAGGATATTAGCCTTTTCACATTCAGCTCTGTCATATACAATATATGTGGTTCCATGTATATTTAATTTGAGTGAAAGGCCTGTCTGAGTATGATTTCACTGAGTAAGAAATCACTTTTCGTTTCTGGATTTCCTGGATATCCAGTTTCCTTCCTTGCTTTTTAAAATGTTCATTGAACATTTTCAGACAAACTGAAACCTTTGACAAATCCTGACTCCAGTAACAAAAATCATATTGAATTTTTCTTCTCACTTTAAAAGAGATTTTTATCTGTTTGATTTATTTGACATTTGCTTCCTCCTCCTGCATGGTTGGATCTTTAGGGGCTGTGATGTCTGTAATATCCCTCAAGTGATCAGACTTGTTGGCACTTAACAGGTAATGAGAGTTCAAGTGTGATATTGAAAAAAATTAAGCAATAATTTTCCCTATATTAATTCATTCCATAAGAATTGGTGCTGAGCTTCGGATTGTTATGCTGGAAATTATAACTCCAAGGTCTGAAAAAACAAGCTGTTTTATTGTCAAGAGAGCAGGAGCCTGTTCCCCCATCAGCAGTAAAACAATTTATGGGAAGAGTATTTGTTTCTCCAGAAGAAAATAAAAACTGTTTGCAGGGTTTTGTAGCTAATGACAGGTTGGATAAATCATGCACCTGCAGAATTCCTGGTGTACAATAGATATAACATTGCGGGAAAGAAATCATGGCTTTGATAAATGTCCTAATCCCATAGTGAGGTTTACAAAAGCATGCAGGCCCATCCACAGGAGTTAGCTGTAGAGTGTTACATTGGGTAGCTTTGCAGGATTTATAGAATTCTTCCCAGTGGCCAAATGCACTTCATAACCACATTGCATTCAGTAAAGTAAGCATTTTGTGGATGTCAAGGCTTGTAATATGCATGTGGTGCTGGAATCAACAGTTTGCCTACTGCAGCTGTGGTAAGAGATCTGACTTTTTCTCATTTGATGGAATGGTAGGAGTGATGTTGTGCCATTGGACATTTTTTAGCTGTTAATAAGCATCTCCTCTGTGAGTCTGGATTGCACTCACTAGTTAATGTTGCAGACTTGCTTAGATTGTCAGCCAGCTGTTACTCTTGGGATTGTCTAAAAAAAAGTTGTATATTGCAGATCTAGTGTGAGGAAAATAATATGCATCCAAGACAGTGGTTGATTTATTGTGCAGGGAGTAATTCAATGTACATGTAGTAAACAGATATATCAGAAAATAACATTAAGATACTGCAGAATATAAGTGAAACATATCTTTGGGTATCGTAAAAGGGAAAGGAATTCAAGTGTTAATTAAATAATTACATTTCTCCCCAAACTATCAGAAAGAATGAGTTTCACAAAAGATGGTGGCTGTCTGTAAAAGGTCCCAATTTAGCAGCCAGGTAAATGCTAAAATCAGTCATTAATCAGTAAAGCTACTTGAACTTGTGTTTCAGTCAGCAGTACATAGGTCCATATAAAAAAAATAATGTGTAGGTAAAAGTGGTTTGATGACTTATACCAAAACTAGTACGAGAGCACTTTGTAACTGGGAGTGTGATCCAAGGAAATGCACTTATCACAGTAATTATTATTATTATTATTTTAATTTTGCATCATCCCCTTGTGTTTTCTATTTTACCAAGTGAACGCTGCAAGACCCATATATTGCCATGTAGTTTGTAGAAAAGACTTCAAGAGTGCCAACTGTCATATATGACAGAGGAATTTTTAGACCTGGTGAAATGCTCTGGAGATCTGCCAAGATCAGAGACTTAGTATGATGTGTTTTATATGTAATCAACAACTTATGGTAAGATTAGTGTTCACCACTTTCTGATCTGGCATGAAGTATAGAATCATATCAAAGAGACATAGAAGGGTTTGAGTTGGAAGGGACCTTAAAGCTCATCCAGTTCCAAACCCTTGCTATGGGCAGGGACACCTCCCACTAGACCAGGTTGCTCAAAGCCCTGTCCAACCTGGCCTTGAACACTGATTTGAGATGAGGCAGCCACAGCTTCTCTGGGCAACCTGTGTTTCTCTTATGCAAGCAATTTTACTTTTCTTATTCTAGAGAAATTAGTTTGAAGCATAGGAGCATTTCTTATGACTTTTATGTGGTCTTTGCGCTGAGCTTGCGTGCTGAGGTATTGGTGGTGGCAATGCTTTTTGAGAGGTTTGTGTTTGCAGAAGTTGACTGACAACCATTAGTTAACAGCAACTTTTGATTACACACAGGTCTTCCACATCGGTTGTCAAGAGACGTGAAAGCTTTAGGCTGAGTTGTCACTTGCCTGTCTCTTGTTAGTAGTTCTTTGCCCCATGGCACTGATGTGGATCATAAGATGGCAGAAAACCAGGCTCTTCATGGCCTCTTCCTCAAACCATGAAGGCCTTCATTTTTTCAGCTCCCCTGCTCATTCTCATGCTCTAAATACAAGAGAAATATTTCTTACTTTGCCCAGGAAAAAAAATCCTCTTAGTATTCAAGTAACAGTTAAAAGTACAGCACGAATTACAGTGTTGAGTCACTGGAAATGACAGCAATTCTAACCAGAAAAGTGTGAAAACCATATATATTTTGTTTTCAAGTCATAACTCCAGGGAAAAATAACAATGAGTGGCAGACACATTTTCTAGAATACATTCCTCAAGTTATTTAGCTAATCTGGGGCCTATTCTGAAAAGTCTCTCAGTTTACGATAGCATTCCTGTTGGGCACCAGCTCTGGTGTAACTCAGCTCTGCTGGTTGCGTCCTGTAGGCCTGGGTCCTCTTCAGTCTGTTGGTGAGGAGCCTGCTGAACAAGCTAGCCTACGGAGACCATTCCTCTCCACCTACTGGGAGAGGGCAGATGGGCTGCACAACCTGGGTTTTGGTGTGATGTGGACAAGCACTCAGCACTCTTGAGACTACTGGATGAGCTATAGCCTTACATGTATGCCGAGATATGAAATACAGCCTCATCATTTTTCTGCGGTTTCAGTGGAATGCTGTTTCTCTCAGTTGATCCTGTTTTTCCAGGTACAGTGTATTGAGTTTCAATCCCATGTCTGGAAAAACAGTGTTTCTCTTTAATTTGGTAGTGTCTCTGAAGTTTTTTCATAAAGGTTATGAGACAACTGATAAACTTGAAATCTGCAGCAGCCAAATATTAAGAGCTCAGCTCTTACTGGAACAGATGGAATCTGGTTCTAGACTGTAAAAGATTTGCAAGCCTTAGTGAAAGCTTATGCTCGGAAAAATAGCAGCATAAAATTCCTCTTTCCTGCTAGTAAAATAAAATATAAATCTACAATATATTCCATGTTTAGTTTTCATAACAATCCAAAAGGAAAAAAACACCCTCACTACTCAATTTCACACTTATCACAACCTTTAAGGTGTCTCAGGTGGATTTTGTGATGAACTAACATCAGACTTGGTTTACCAGTTTATTTTCTCAGAGCAAGAAAACAAATGCATTATTTTAGTTCATGGAATAATGTTCCAGAGCAGCTATTTTCATTTCTGACTTTTCCAGGTTATAGGAAAAATTTGATTTCTATGGGAACAGTAGTATTTCGTAAAGCATCCAAACTTTTAAGAGCATAGGACTGTGTTTTGCATCATGATCTGATCTAAATACAGGCATATAGAGTTCCTGAAAGCATTATGTCCGTAATCTCAGCTTCTCTAATTGGCCTTCCTCAACTTCTCTAATCATTTTGACATCCAAAATAGGTGATCCCAGATCCCTTGAATGGATAAGGGGAAGAAAGTGGGCACCCTTTCGAACACAATTCCTTTCACAACACAACCCAGAAAATGCAGCTGAAGACAGAACCATTAGGTAATAAAAAATCCAAGAGACTGGAAGTAGCTCAAATTGTGTGGGCTAAGAAAATGACATCGTAGTTCTAGGAAGTTTCTTTTAAAAGTTGAGGTAGTAGGAGACTGAATTCAGGTGTTATTTACACCTCTTTAATCCCACTTGTCGTCTTTTATTACTATTTTTTAAAGCCAGTGTACGTAGAGTGATAACATAGATCAGCATATTTGGAGTCTCTCTCTTCTACTGGCGTGCCAAAGCCAATAATAATCACAGCACTTTGGAATAGTTGGCAGAAGGGTGTCTGTAGATGTAGTCAGTCTTGCAGTTGATATGATGCAGCATTTCAGAATTATCACAGTTTTCCTGTTAGTTTACTGCATGACGACTCTGTATGGCAAGAGGGGAGAGCATGGGTGTGATGACAGGAAGACTAAGGCTACAGCACGACTATTTATGTTTATTAATGTCTTAGAGTGTGTTTTATTCACATACGAATAGGAAGGAGTAGCTGCTAGCTCTTACATCAACTATAAACTGCTTTAAAAGTTGGAAATGTTGCAACTGTCAAAAATCTAACATTTGCACAGTGCTTTGAAGATAGAAAGTGCTCCATAATGTTCTATTTTTGTCGCTATTGGACTTCACACATTGGCTATTAAAAGAACTGTCCTGGGTTCAGCAGTAGCAGTCATGAGCTGAAAGCAGTTAAGCTCAAGAAACAGCAATAATACTAATAGTACTTTGCACTTCACTCATGCCTATGTCCAAAAACATTCAAAACTTTTACAAACATGAGGAAAAGGTTAGCCTAGAAGTTTTAAAGTAAGATTATCCATACTTACAAGCCAGAGAAATTAAGGCATATGGGGAAAAAGGGTTGTATTTTAAAATATGCTTAGACATTTAAATTTTACTGATATCAATTTAAAATTGAATCAGACCTTTACTGTATAAAGGTACTGGAGTGACTTATTCAAGGAAAAGAAATTTTTCTCCTAGCTTTTGCAATATTTGTTTTTTCTGGCAAAACACAGTGAGAAGGGCAACAGTTCATTTTTATTGTAATCTGAGAATTTTCTGCAGAAGTTATCAGAGAAAAGCTGATCAGGTGTTTGAGGAATGGTAGCCATGGTCTACCACTGACAGCCTGAGAGACATAAAGAAGACAAGGTTATGGGGAGAAATGATACTTTTTATTGGAGGAATCAAGAGGTTTAGGAGGAAATAGATGCACTTTTAAACCCTAAATAAAAGCTTGTTTGCCACAAGACCTGCCACTTTGTAGCGGTTACCTTTGCTGGCTGCCAGACACCCACCTGGTTGGTCTTTCACCCCTCCTTGTCAACAAAATGGGAACAGAAAATAAGGTGGAAAAGCTCAAGATAAAGAGAGAGGGATCACTTAGCAATTACTGTCACAGGCAAAAAAAGATGCAAGTAGCAGGAAATGAATTTATTGCCAGTTAAAATAAGTTTGGATAGTGAGAAGCAAGGGCAAATTAGGACAATGCCTCCCCCTACACTCTTTTCCCAGGCTCAGCTTCATTTTGCCTTGAACACAACGTGTTGACTTTTGGGGTCCCTGATCTGGTGCCTCAGCTCCTCAGACACACTAGGTCAGAGCCTCAAGGTGACTAGGCTATCCTGGGACTGACTTGGTGGCTGGTGGGGCAGGTGCCTTTTTTGTGGCTGGCAATCTGGATAGCTTCAAGATTTCAAATCCAATTATCCTGGAAGTGTCCTTCTTGTTTTGTTTTTCCTGGAGGTAAGCCAGCAGAAAGAGAGACGCTTTTATGGGGTCAGAGATAGTGGGCCTCCTACAAAGCTGTTCAGAGCAGAGGGCTCTTCTTTCAGAGACCTCCCTCCTATGGCTGTCCATCTGCCCTGAGGGGGAGTGGGGTCTTGCTTACTACCTCTGCATTCCGATTGACCTTCACAGGCAGGACATCCACTGCATTCTTGGTAGTCTGAATGGCTCACAATCTCTCATGTGCCCCCCATGAGGTGGGAGCTGGGTGGAAGGAGCAGAAAGGAGGCAGAGGGGCTCATCTCTGTGCACTGGGGCTGAACCATGCCTCCAGCATGGTGGCAGATACAGGAAGGTGTTTTGTGTAATACAGAAGCAAGAAATAAGACTCAGACGACAGAAGGTTGTTCAGCATCTGAGGCAGGCTGTTTAAAACCCGGGCCTATTCTTGTTCCTGTTCTCTAATAGAAGAAGAAACATTGGGCGCATCTGCATAGTGCTAACAGCACGTCCCTCCTTACTGTAGTGGAGTTCACTGCCACAGTGAAAAATAATCAGTTAACAATTATCACAGCTGACAATTCATCTTGACATCCCATCAGCCACAGATATTTTCCACCAGTCCATACAATGCAGACCAACTAGAAATAATAGGAAGGAGTGAAGCTATTGTTAGGATACAGCAGCTCAATATTCACAGAATATTTGGCTGGGGATGAGCTCTTCAAAAGGACTTAATAAGCAGCCATGCTGATGTTTATAAAGGGGAGAAATTTACATGGAGAAATAGATTACGGCTAAACCCCTACTTGAGCTGTCCAAAACAAAATCTAGCCTTCATCTCTCATGTAGAAGGAAGTCCACCAGGGCCCAGAAAGAGAGATTTGCCTTTGAAGAGTGATCTGAAAGATAAGTAATACGTCAAAGGAAAGAAAATGCAGTTTCGGGTCCTTGGGGAAAGAGGGTAAAAGGGGAAGAGGAAAAAAGAAAGAAAAAAAGAAAGAAAAAAAAACCCCAAAACATTAAAACCTTTTTTTTTTTTTTTTTTCCCTATCTGTAGCCATAGTCTCTTTCCTTTGATTTGTCATGATTTAAATTCATACAAAAAAAGATTTGTTTCAAATAAGCTCCTTTAACTATAGGGGCAGATTTTTTGTTTTCCCCCTAAAGCCTTTTGTAAGAACAAAGTAACCACTTGTCACACACAGTGACTAATGAGAGTTTAGTGTGGGTTTTAGTGTTCATTCATACGCTTTGTGTTCAGCTGGTCATAAGTTAAATCTTTAGAAATTGCACCACAGGAATCCTTCTCTTAGGAGTGGGGGCGGGAGGCGAATCTGTTGAGATATTGAGAACTGGTGAGGGGAAACTGCTCTTTTCAGGCTTCCTAATCGGTGGCGCAGGAAATAAACACATGCAGGAAGTTGTTTGGCCTTTTCTTGAACTTAAGTTTATACAGCAGTCGATAACTGAGGAAAACTTTGTGTACTTAAACTTCGGAAAATTAAATGAAATAAAGAAGGCATATTCAGCATGGCCTGTAGTTTATACAACCAGCTAAATACAATATTAAAAATTTGACAGATTATACAGGGTATATATTTTTATAGCTAGAGTGTGTCCTTGAAATCTTTTTATATGTCTTCTCTCCGTCCCATCTTCCTTCCATTTCACTAATCCTCTCCCACTGAAACTGAGCTGAAGCATTGAAATGAAAGTCATGTTTACGAAGCTGTTTTCTCTGCTTCTGCATCAGGCTGTGCTCTTTCATACTTTCCTTGACCTTCTCATTTATCTTGTAAGTACTTCAGGGTAAGGATGGTCTTGGATTGTGTGAAACACTTTGTTCAATGGTGGCCCATATTGATATTTGGTTAATGGTACATACATCATGTATAAAAGTTGTCTTTGAAAGGAGGGTAAAAATAAATGAAGTGTCATTCTTGAGTATAGCTTTTGAGATTGATAGCATCAATTTACTAACAGGGACATTTGTAAGCATTTCTAAGAAATATTATTTGTGTTCATATTTCTCAAGCTTTCACTGTGTTACTAAGGTCAACGTCAATTTAATGGTTTAAAAAGAACAATTTCAGGTTTATAATAATTACAATTAATTGGTGTAAATTTGCATGGGATATTGAGATCACCTTTGCCAACAAAAACAAAGTGAGCAAAACCCACATGCAGAACACAGTATGGAGGAAAAAGTCCATTTGTGTATCTTTGAAGACCAACCTAAATATCTGCTAAAAATGCATTTTCTTCTGATGCATCTTCTACTTTTTTAGAAAAAATGTTTGGTTTTTTTCCTGCCCTAATAAACTACCCCTGTCAGTGCAAGCACTTATTAGGAATATGTCTTATATGGGAAGGACTTGAAGCAGAAGAATGCAGTTAAAATAAAGTAAAATGCGAGTAAGCCAGAAAGAATGAAAGTGAATTACACATCTGTAGTCTGGGTTACTTTCAGGTGAAGTTATTGAATTTACTTTTTTTTTTTTTTTTAAAGAGTTTTATTTTTCCTTTTGCATTTTAAGTAATTAAAAAAAGGCATCAAGTTTCATAGTCTGTCTAGGATTTTACATATGTGAAATGTCGGGGCATCTTTGTGATGGCTTGATCTTCCCTATCCACTAGATGGGATTTCAAGAGTTCAAGAAATATATCTAAACATTGGCCCCAAACTGCCATTTACTGTAAAATGGACATAGCTGATCAGGAGCTCAATAAATGTCAATATTCAGTTCATTATAATAAATAAGTAAATATGGACGTTTCAACTACTAATCTTGTAGGATTATACCCTGTACAGGTTTTTCAGAACATCCCTTTATCTCTGTCACCCTTTGTCCATTTGATTTACATCCCAGCCTGAAGTCTCTCATCTGTCTTTCTTCTGCACAGTACAGTGATATCAGTTTCACTGATATCTTTGAAGGAATCAATTTTTTGCTTTTCCCTGTTTCTTACAGGAAACAGTCAGGTTTGCTCCAGACCATGTGGCAGTATATATATGCACAATGATGATATGTAGCTGCATTGTTTATATTTTACCCTAAAAGCTATTTTTACGTTGCATTTCTTTCTTTTTTGATAGTCCAGCTCCACAGTGAGAACGTACCAAAACAGTAAATCGAGAGTGACCATGAGCCCTGGCTTTAGCTCCCAGTGGAATAGCAGCCAACCTACTTGGAATACATACACCTTTCCAAGAGCAAGCTTGCACTACCAGTCTCATGCTAGCTACACCTACTGTGCTGGACATCCTGCTGTAAGTAATTATAACCTTTTCTGAAGTTACTTGAATGAGCTGTATGATTCCCTGGGAGGTGGAGGTGCTCAGGGGCTGACAATTCAGCACACTTTGCCAGAACTTTTTGTGTCCCATGGCAGTCAGGACAGCTCATGTGTACTAACCCTAACTCTAGAAAACATTGGAATGAGTCGAAGACATAAGCAAATGTGAGTTTCATGGCTCACTAGAAAAACAGATATTTTGGTATATTTAGCAGTCCTTCTCACATGAATTACCATTGTGTGCCTAGGTTTCAGTGTCAGGAATGTAGGCTGGAAAGCGGTATTAGTGATGGCTTCTTTTCTGTTTCTGGTGAGTCTGTTGGATGAATGAATTATTCTTTCTATTTCAGAGATTTTAAATTGTATGGATGAGTTAGGGAAAGAAGACATCTCTTATCATTAGATTTGTTAATATTCACTACTTTATCATTAATATAGTCAGTAGTGAAGATGCAATCTTGCTCCTAAGCAAAGATTACTGGTCTTATGTAATTTGCATGAACTGGTGGCCAAAAAGAATGGGAGGGGGGCTCACTGTTTTTGTGTGTTTTAATTTGACAGCCATAAGATGGTCACAACTGTTGGCTGATGGTGGTTTTTGTCATATTGGTGAGGCAGACTGCTTATAGCAGAGCCCTTTCATTCTTTTAGTTTCTGATTTTGAAAGACTCTGAGCGAGTTAACTGGGGAATATCTCACTCTACACTTTGTTGTTTTAATGTTTAGATTTGAACTTAGCTTTGGATATTGTTAGGACGTCTTAAAGGATGTACTATTTTAACACTGTGTCATGCGCATGTAATGAAGTTTTGCCATCCTATGGTGAATTACAGTAGGAAAATAGGGGAAAGTGCAGCTTTTACTACAGAGGGGAAATTGTGCTTTGCAATCTTATTGCAAAATCTTTGTGATTTGATTTAGATCTGCTGTCTTACCCGCCAACAGACTTTTGGCCAGTAGTTTGGGTTAGGAATTGTCTCAAGCATTAATATGGTAATTGAAATAAAGGAAGGGAATAAATTTGTAAAATCTTATCTCTTTTCTGAGGTGGTGAGATTTCAGAAGGAATTAAACATCTCTATGGATTCTGCTGTTTGCTCAATTCCATTACAGTGTCATTGAAAATGATAAAAACTGTTGTGAAGGAAAAAAAGGGTATTTGGCATCTGAAGGGCACAGATATTTTCCTTGTTTAGAATGGTAGCTCAAAGAGTCCCAGTACAGCTTAATTTAACTTAAACTGTGAGTGTTCAAGTCATTAACTGCTTCCTAACTTTGATAATTTAGAATAAACACTACTCTCTCTGTGAGTCAAGCTTTGACTCTACTAAGCAAAACAGCACACAAGAAGAATGCCAGACTTCCTGTAAGATGGTTTAAAAATGGGGACATCTTTCTGCCCGTATGAACTAAAATGTCAGTCAAGGCACGGGAGTCTTATTTAGGCTAATTCCACAGTTCCTCTTTCCTTTGTTAAGACTAAAGTTGATGCTACCTCAACTAGAATTGCTTTATCTGTACAATATTTGTTTTCATTGAGCACCTTAGTATGTAGTCATTGGAAATGACACTTCAATCTGGAAGTTGATTTAGCTGAATGCTGGAAAGTAGAGATTTAAGAATAGCTGGAGCTGCATTAATGTTTGTGCAGATTGTTTGGTTAGTCCTGTACTCAGTGTCCTTGTGTTCAACTGATTAGGAAACTTAGATTTCTTAGCTCCTGCTTGTCTGAGAAGCTCTGCTGCAGAGCTATTCAGCAGATGACTGGACTGTTTCCTGTGCTGGTGGTAAGAAGCTGTAACAGGTTAGCTACCATTGCAGTGCCTACCACTGTGATTACATACTTCTTCCATACCTTCCCTAATTATGCATGCTCTGAGGATAAGGCCATAAGCATTTGCAGTCCAGGAAACTCAGATCTTCCCTCCTCAACATCAGATGAAGGTCAAGTTTCCAAGAGAAAACAGTGTCTTAATATTTGCTTGTGTCTATGATAAAGTTAGATTTAGTCAGATTCCTGTTTCTAACTTAGGTTTGTTTAATCTGGGCTCAAACCAATACTTATGTGGCAAATGACAACAATAAAAGCTACATATGGAGGAGCTCCTTTGTTCATGTAACATGCTCGACTGGATATGTACTATACTTCAGAAGATTTTATTTGCCCTCATCTGACACAGTTTCACCAGAATAAGCTGTAAGGTTTTATTGCTGTATGAAGCTGTTCTGCAAAACCGCCCACATGGAATATGTCTAAGGATCATTGTAGTTTCTTGATGCTTTGGAGGCTAACAAACTTACTAGTGCTTAGCAAGTTCAAGGCAAACAAATGTCAGGGAGTTGGGTCTAGCCTTGGAGTACTTAAAGATATTAGTCCCTGGAGACAGAACCAAGAGAAAAGCTTTGGATTTCTCTACTGTGTGGAGAAAAGCTGAAGGAGACAAAAAAGATTAATGTTAATTGGGCCAAATGTAACTCAAAGAAAAAAATTACTCTGGTTCATCTTTTTTTTTTGAATGAAAGAAAAAAATATCATATGAAGTGAAGTGCTAATAGACCCTTGTGACTCTGGCTGAGAAATATGCCTAAGGCAAAGGTGGGAGGTTTATTTTACTTTATCTGAGAGGGCACTGCATCTCTCTTTCACAGTGCCACAATCATTGATTAAAAGCAGTCTTTCCACTCTAGGAAAGAAAAGAACAGGGCATTTGTTTAAACAAAGTAATTTTTCAGCTCTTGGCATTATCTAAAGGGAAAAAAGACTGCCTATCTTCCCAGTCAAAAGTGTAATGTAGTTTTTGAACAAACAAGAAGATGCTAACTTCTCCTAGCTATACTGGGAGGCAGGATACCCTGTAGGATCTGTATATATTGACATGAGTGATAATGTGGTAGGTAACCTTTACAAAGTATATGACAACTTGGTTTTGATATTAGGGGCTAGAAATTTCCCTGGCATTCATATGCAGGGGCTTGCAGCCAGAAAAGTATAGCATGTAGTGCTCAGAACAGGAGGAAACACCTAGCTGTCTAACATGCTTTTCTCTTGAAATTTCTTCACACAAGGAAGATAAAAAGCAACGTAAAAAAAATAGTCAAAATAGTCAAAATAGTTCTGATTATCCCCACTGGGCAAGATATAAACAGTCCTTTGAGCCCTTTCACATCTGTGCAGGTTTCCTACCCATGCTTTTTCCAGTGTTTCAAAGACTCACTTAATTTCTCTTTCTCCACATTTTGCTTTAAGGATGATAGAATTTCAGCAGATCTTAGGAAATCTCGTCCAGTGAATTAACTCTAACAAATGACTACTTAGATTGTGCTGTAATTTTAAAGAAGTACACATGTGAAGTGAGCAAACAAAACACAGATCCCATCTGCTTTTGACTATTTCAGTTGAAATTGTAAGGGACTTGTAAGTCAGTCCTTACTTATGAGGGAATTTGGTAATGTGATACTCTTTGATGAAGCACACAGTAGTGTTGCAAACTGAGTTACCCTGCAGGATTTGAAATTTTTGTTATAGGCCCATGGGATGATGAATTTAGTTGCATGTATTAATCTTTTCATGCGCATACATCTCTGTGGCATGTGGGATGTCTTTGCATTCCTTATGCAGATATGCAACTCAGCATGTGTAAGACTTTCCACTAGTATCTATTCTGCACTCTAATGGGATTTGGTCATGCTCCACTAGATCAGTGACAGCCTTCAAAGCATGATTGGTTAAATCTGTAAAGTTATTATTTGGAGCTCTACAGATAATGTTTACAAGCTGTTACATCTGAGATGTCATATGTGGGTCAGACAACCCGTTTGCTTAGCAGTACTTCTGTCCCAATTCCAACAGCCCCAGACTTTTTTCTGCTAACTTCTGTAAATGCTTGATTGCTTCTGAAATTACACAGTGAGAATGTGCAAAGCAGAATTCAAAAGACACAGAGCTCTATGAGACACTACTGGCCTTCTTTCACTCACTTCTCTGAGCCCTACTGGGATCTGAAATCTTTAATTTTAAGAATCTTTAGACCCAGTAGAAGGAGCTATAGCTCCTTTTACAGTTTCCTGCTGAGGATCCTTGGACCGAAGAGCAGAAAAGGAGCAAGGCTGTTACTGTGGGCAACACTAATGGAAGGTCTTATTCACTGTCAGCATGACTATGCAGAGACCACTGGAAAAATTTCCAGGGGCAGGTAGGTAACCCTCATTGCTGATGATAAAACTGCAGGATTGCAATATTATGCAGCTGTAAGGCTTTATGTAAGCTGACTGGTTTGATCATTACCACACAAATTGGGTTAACATCTGTACTGAGCTCTCAATGATTGACTTTTTTGACAACTTATTTTGTATACATTTATAAAATTAGACAACTTGTCACTTTCATGTGATTAGATACAATGTTTAAGGGCCACCTGGGAATGTGAGATGCATTAATAATTTATACGTTTACATATATATAATGGCTAAATTATTAGTTTGTATATGTATATTTATATACGCAGATAAAGTTTTTTGCTAAACTCCTTGCAAAATAACACAGGAAGGTTCTTAGTACAAAGCTGGTCTTGGGTTTCAATCTCTAGTCTTCTGATGTGATCCTGTCGTCTGAATTGTAAACCTAGCTAGGGAACACATTCTGGTAAGTGCAATATCCTACTCAAAGTCACTTCTATAGCACAGAAATAAGGCTGACAGAAGCAATATATTGGTACATGCCAAATTCTTAAGATAGACCATAAATTATGTGACCATACACTATAATGCAAAGATAATGTTTAATGAAGCAACTTTCCATAAATCCAGAGAATGTTCAATATGTATAGTGTGGGTGTCATATTCAAAATAGGCCTTTATTTCTCTAGAAATAAAAGCAGAACAGATCAGCACTCTGGCTTATTATTTCTTTTTATACCAAGATCTTTCCAGTTAGTAATTCTGTTCCACCTCTTTTTCGAGAATGAGGCAGTGCTAAGAGTTAAATGCTTATGGAGTATAATACTGTCTTCTATCATCACTAATTTCCAAGATATCTGTTTAAACAGAAACTGTCACTTTCTGATCTGGCTTGAGCCTCCTGCCTGATTCATTTTGTAATGTCACGAACAGTGGATTGTAGATTCATGAAATAGAGCTGGTCTGATTAGAGATGAAGAAACTTCCTTCTACACATGTACATCCTTATAATCAGCAATGATGGGAAAGGAAATAAGTAGTACAGTAGGCATGAATTGGAAATGTCTCTCAAAGAACCTTTCAATTTCACTTGAATTTCTGAAATCACTTTTCTCTGTCTTTAGCATTAACCCTTTCTTACCTTCAAGGGCCTTTCATGTGAGATCGACCCCTACCATTCTGCAACCAGTATTTCTTCGGTGCTACTAGCCATTGCCATTGTAATAGCCACAGGTTAGGAAAAATTGGACATGGATCCAAAGAATTGTACACTATCAAAGGACCATTGAGCAAAATGTCTACTACATGATGTTTTGGCCAGAGTCTTAGTATATAAGATGTAAGGGATTTACTTTGATCCTTTAAAGATGGTGATCACTTTACAGAGCACTATCATAGCCCCAGCTTCAGAAGCCCATTAGTTAATCTTGGGAAAGCTCAAGTGTGGGCTGGAAAGAGGCGGGAAAGAGAGTTCCTAACCAGGAGAAGATAAAAAGGTTTATCACCAGAAGCTATTTTTTGTAATTGCTGATATGTTCCTTATGGAATCCTGCAAAAAAAAAAAGTAACAGAGCAAAGGAAAGAGGCAGTCATTAAAGTGAAAATGAAAAGGATGACATCTCCATTGCTGGGTGTCAGTTGTGGTATAAGACAAAAGCTGTGCTGGGTAGGAGGACAGTAAATGAAGAGTTGTGGAGAAAGGAGTATTTTTAATTGTGAAGATGTTGCAGCTATCAGGTGCAATGAGTAACTTAGTGATCAAGTGCAAATCCATATGCTAACTGCTGACATAAATTTTTTATTCTGTTTATCTATTACCTCCATCTACAGGAACAGAGCCTCAAAACCATGAACTTATTAGGCTGCAAACCTAAAACACATTTTCACTGTGGCTTAGCTTCTTTGGAGAAGAGAGGGTGGAAATTTCAAACCTCCAAACAAATATGTCTCTTAATTAACTTTTCTCACCATCTGTGCTTACTTATAGCTAAGGCAAGTGGTACCAGTGACTTGTGAGATTGCTTTCAATGCTGCCTCTTTAGGCCAGCTTTTTCAAAGCAGCAATCACATGCAGTTAATTCCGATCAGATCAGCTTATCAGCTCAGTTCATTGTAGTGCTTTCATGATCATTCATGTGTGACAGCCCATTAAAACTTGGCCAGGCCTTAAAAAACCAACATAAAAATCACCAAATCCATGAATGTGTTTTACATTCAGCCTTTGAGGTATCCAGCATATTTGTTTTGTGTATTAAGCTTTGAAAATGAACTTCTGTGAAGAGCTGTAGGAAAGTCACCAGGACTTTAGCCAATGTAGTTTACTGTATTTTACCTCACAGTGTAGTTTTATTTTTATATATGTGATGCTATGATAATTGTGTGCTTGGCTTCTGCAAAGGTACAGTGCTGCAGATGCAGACTGCCAAACCTAGGGGGGCTAATATGGAGTGTATGAAAGGCCACTGCCTATGGGTGGTTCAGGTTTACCAAGCAAGGTTTTCCTTTCTGGAGGACTTTTGATGGATGGCAGTTATAAGTTGTGGTTTATTGCCCTGGTCAGAAATGGCAGGGCCTGTCGAGGTGAAGAGCACTGATAATGCAAAGTACTCAACTGACTTGCAACAAGTGTTTTTCAAAAAGTTTGGGGAAATGGAAAAGTTCCACCTAAATTTGAGGATGGAGATGTTTGGTTTCAGAATTTGGACTTTTATGTGTGAATGTTGTTTTAACGGTATTTTTTCCTGTGTTCGCTTTGCATTTACATGACACATATATAATGTCCTGTTATTGTTTCTCAACAGATGAATTAAAGAAATTTATGAATTGCTGTTTGCTGTCATCTTTCATATTTTTGTCTCTAGATTGTATTTTAAGAGAAAAACGTTGAATTTTCCACAAAAAACACAAGACAAATATTTTTTTAATGAACTATTAATATTAACAAGATTGGAAAAAATCCTCTGCATGTAACTCTTGTGCACTTATTTTCAATGAGAAAGATTTCTTTGTGGAAAACATAATTCAAATCTTTGAAATGACAAAAAAATATATATAGATCTATATCCACAGTGTTGGTGAAATATGTACTGCTGAAAAGATTCTCACCACCTTCTAGTGCTGAGAAGGTCAACTGTTTTGGAGATGGGAACTTTTTTGTTTACAGTCAGACTATACAGGAATATTCTTGCCAATCCTACATTTTTATTCTTGCGTACTGAAGGGGCAGATACATGCAGAAAGAAGCTGTCTTTGAATACACTTGAAAAATACAAACATACAAAGTAGATGATGCCTTTTTTCTTTTTTTTTCTTTTTGAAAGAAAGGTAGAAAATTCCCTAAATTTAGACTACAAAAATAGACTTGTAGGAGGCAGTAAATACAGATCTCAGTAAAAGTCTATAATTTACAGGTATATATCTACCTATACATATCTCTACATGTATTTGTGTCTGCATTCATATATGTGTGTGTTTATGTGCTTCTAATGTTTATTTTGGTTTTGGTTTCATTTAGCAAACAGGAGTTCTGTGGTTCTAACTTAGCTTCGCCATTTCATTTTCGGTGAGCCAGACAGGTTGTCTTTAGGATATGTTAGTAAAGGTGATGAATTCCTCCAGGCTCCAGAGATAATCCTGGATTAGGGCTTGAGAGTAGATGCTACAAACTGCCAACCTGTCACATGTGTTGGAGATACCTGACACTTTTTAAAAGATTGATTATTTCAAAATGCCAGCAACTGTGTTGCTTTAATTTTAAATAATTAACACATTCAGGAGACTTCCTTGTTGTATTGCATCTCCCAAGGGTGAAGAGGTTTGGACTAGTCTGAAAAAATACTGCTTCAAACAATTTTGCTGAGGGAGTCTTTCTCTTTTCTCTTCAGTTTAATTGAGGGTATTGATTTAATATAAACCCACCCAACTTAGTGAATTCATAGGAGATGAAAATTTTCCTTTTGCGCTTAGATCTACCTCCTTGCCTTGACGCTTTGTTTACACCAGTCTTGCAAATGGGATGATATTCAACAGCACTGTCAACAGCAACTTCTGTTTATGAAGGGAGATGGAAGAAATGCGTGTCTGTGGTAAATACTGATTTGTCAAAATTGAGATATCCTTTTGATGAAATTTCAGGGGTTTTACCCTTAACAGATTTCAAATGTTGCTTTACTGGAAGCCCAAATGCCAACCAAAGATCATTTGTCCCTTGCTGTTTTCTGGCATACATTCCACACGCGATTTAGACACTTTGTTGAGAGCACATGATCTAAAAAGATCAAAATACTAGAGTTCCTTCCATGGCCTTGCTTAATCTGCTAAACTGTCCAAATTTTGATCTGTGTCACCTTTGTTGAAATATTTGCTGTTTTTTTATTAGCTGTGTTTCCTTTCAAACAAATACCTTGGGAGATAATGTGATCCATGTGCCTGTCTTGGGCCAGTTTTCCAGTCATTCCTCTGCTTTTGGCAAGTTTCAGGATGAAGGTTACTGTGGGAGAACTTAGTCTGTGTTGGGGAGACTGGAAGCATTGTGTGGAAGGTGTTTCCCTAGGATACATGAAGGAAGGAGCTGGAGGTTTTGAGGGAGAAAACAGAAATCTACTGAAACCAGGCTTTATTTTTTTTCTGCTACTCAGGGAACAGTTCATCACAGTGCTCTGTTGACTTTTTATCTGACTGGATAAGGACTCTATTTACCTCAGAATTGTCCCAGCATACTATAGAAGAGGGTCCTTGCTCCAAAGCATGTGACTAGGTGGGACAAAAAGTAGGAGGGGAAGCAGGAGCACTGAGAGAAGGAATCCTAACCAAGGTCATGCAGCTTTTGAAAGAAAAGAATGGAATTAGGCTTTGGCTTTAATTCCAAGTCAGTGCCTTATCTGTCAAGCCAGGCCAATTTTCCGGTATTTTTCCAAGCATATAACTGGTTAGTGTTTAATTCTGTTCTAAACCCTGTAACTACAAGGTGATGGAGGTGTTTCCTGAAGACTAAAACTTGTAGCTGAAAGCAGGCACAGTTACTTACGTTCTTTGCTTTTAACCAGTGTCTCTTTTCTGTGTAGCATCAGGTTCTTATTAAAGATGTTAAAGACAAACATTTGTGCTTTGGGAAAAAGAGACATGCTTCCTGCAAGGGCACCTCCCCCCAGGTCATCACTCATTATTTGTTTTCTTATGTTTTATTTGGGGGCTGTCAATATTTTAGTATAGGTTTCCATGGTCTTCTTCCTTCATAGATGCAAGATGGACTGCCTGGATATTGCCTATTGACTACTTTTAGGTTCCACAAGGAGCAGAATATTTTCCATTTGGTCTATTCATGTACAAATACCTATCTTCCCTGGCTATACAGGCAGCTTCCATGCAAGAGGAATAATTTGAAAGGGTCTGGAAATATCACAAAGATCTTTGTGGATATTTTCATCTTTTGTGCTTTTTTATCATCTTGTAAAGCATTAGCCCTTTGGCCTGGTCAGATGCTAGGAATCTCCTGGCACGAAAGGCAAAAGCTCTATTGAAGCTCTGTCCTTCTGCCCTGTGACCTTTCCTTGGGTATCTGTCAGCTTGCCCCTGATAAAACCAGAGCTGCTGCAGATCTCTCTGCTAAGCATTCGCAGTCTGTAAGAGCAAAACTCAGCCTTTATGTTCAGCATGTCACAAAAGCTTTATGATTGGATTCAATGATATTAAAGAACTTTCCAACCTAAACAATTCTATAATTCTATGAAACAGTGTGAAGGTTGTCAGGAGAACTAGGCTGTGGTCTGTTCCAGCATATTCACTTCTGCTCTACGTTAGATCTCACTACTGTGTCCCTGTGTGGTCTTGGAAAAACCATGCGGCTTTATTTGTCCCCCCATCTTAGTTTATTTCTTCATTTGTATCATGTAAATGAGACAGTTTATCCACAAACACTTACATGTGTAGCTGATTTTTTGTACTGACAATGATTTATTTTAAAAGTAGGCTCTTTTAAGCTTCTCAGAAGTACCTCAATTTCTGCTTTGTTATCAGGGTAGGCTTCCTTAGAAAACTTCTCTTTCCTCGGAAGCTGTACGAGTAAAAATCCTCATATTGTATACAGCTGGATGAAAGGTTGGATTGAGTTGTTTTCCTGCCAAAATGTAAAGCAATGTTCTTTTTAAATCTTTCTTTCTATTTGGCTGCTACTTAATGTCTTTTGTCTGCTTAAGGAGGACAGGTGCAATTATTCACCTCTGAGTCCTGGGAAAGAAGTTGTAATTCAGGAAAGGTTTCTTAAAAAGGAATGCATTTCACTGCCTCACATACAGTACATTGTGCAGGTCAGACAGAATTGTGAAAGCTGTAGCATCATCAAGGAGAACATGCGATGCACAATGCTTGGTACCAAATAAGGCTGTTTATCTTAATTCTTTATTTGGGAGTAGAAAAGTAAAAGAATTAATTATAGATTGAAGCTGGATAGAATTGTCTTTTCAGTCTTTTAAGGACAAAATCCCTTGGCACTGCTACATGAGGAAAAGGAAGAATGAAGCTTCTCCAACTAGTTCATTGGGATGCAGATTTTAAGGCAGTGGTAGTAGATCCATCATTACTTAGATCATTTAATTTTATTTGTTTTTTCCTTTTACCATGATGAAAATGGGTGCCAAGACTTCAAAAGTATAGCACAGAATTTGTTTTGAAAGAGGAAGTTCTCACCCTTTCCTTAAAGAGCAATCCTGCCTACCACTCTGGCCGTACTCTGTCTGACTACATAGAGGTTTCAGCCCAGAGTCAGTATATTCAATACATATTTAATAGATTAATGATGAAAGAGATCTGTTTACGGAACAAAATTCTGCACTGGGAAAACTAACAGGCTTTCAAACTGTGGTCACTTACAACTGCAGAGCAGCTGTGTCCCAGTGTACTTGTTGCTTATGAGTTACACAAAATAAACAGATTTAATTTAAAGATATTTGGTTCAAGTTTCAAGACCTTTTTTTCATCTGTGGGGAAAGTAAGTCAGGTTTGTGTGTATCATGGTTAAGTCTTTTCATTGCAGTCCCTATTTTTACTTGCTGATAAGTTTATGACACTTGTACCTTTGTGAAAGAAACCTATCAGGTCTTGTCTAATCCTAAAAGCAAGCTGTCACAGAATTTTGAATAGAGTCCTTTTTGCTGCTTCATAGTTGAAGAAGTCAGGTGCACATTTCTCACCTTTGTTGAAATAAATAATTTAACCATCAAATCTTTTCCTCTCCTTAAATGCAAGACAATGATTTATAGAATAGATACCAGTCTTTTCAAGCAGTTAAATATTCATGCTCTCCCCTGCCTCTGAGCAATTAATTCAGAAGCAGAGAGATAAACTTGATGCTTTCCAGCAGAGGGTGTCTGAAGCAGATGTTTGGTCATTTAGATTTTTCTGAAATGCAAAATAGAGTAATTGTGTGATTCTCTGCCATGGCTGGTTTTGGTCCTCTTTTCTTGCACCAGAGGAATCAGTTTGAGGTAAAAAAGGCAATACAAAGAGGACAAAGCATTTGATTCATTGTTCTTACAGCCAAGTATCGTGCAATAGGCAAACTGAATATGGAGACTATAACTGCTTATGGTAAGATGCGTAATTCCCTTCAGAGAAAATACAGGCTGCTGTGTAGATCTAAACTAAGAGTCTGGGAACAAACAGCTGTGCTGATGTTCCAGGACTGAGTGTATCACATGACAATCACTTTGTTCCTCTTGAAATGTTAGGGAAGTTATAAAAAAAAAATAAATCACACAACATTAGTAAAGGAAAGCCAAGCATGTTAGTGCTTTTATGATGGCTAAGTTGCATGGTTTCATGAATAACTGCTTTTTAAAAGGCAGCCAGCATTGAAATCTTGTTAAGTGACTAAGAAGAAATAAATTAATTTGAAGGGCTACATCTAATGTTGGTATTTTATTCTAAGATGTTCCCTGTGAACAAACCCTTTTTTCTAGTCTGATTAACATCATTAGGGGTGTTTGTGTTGGTGGTGGTCTTTCTGGGTAGAGTAACTTGCATGATTAAAAATATTATTCCTTATTTAAGAAAAAAAAGGGAGGAGGAGAGGAAAGATTTTTTTTCCTCTGAAAAAGAACTGATAGAAGCACACGGAAGAAAAGGCACAGATCAAATTATAATTTTGGGGAAACAGTCAAACTGTCTATAAACAACTTGCCCAATATAAAGGAGGAAGGGGGAAAAAAGCCCTAAATCTTTCAGTAAAAGTGAACTGAGATTGTTACCCGTAACATTCTTAAGGAATTTTGTTTTCACCATATTTTAGTTAGTCCTAAAACACTGAACACCCTCCTCCCCACCCTCAAAAAAAGCCCTGACAAAAAAACAGACCCAAGAGATATGTCATTCCCACTCAATGAATGCTTTTTAAACTGACCTTACACAGTTTGGAAAGTCATATGTCTGGAGGAATAAAAACATCTAATTTCTAACACGCAAAGTGAAAATACTTCATTCTGATTTATCCTGAAGTTAATCAAATCTAATTCAAAACCAAATGTAAATAAGGCTAGCGATCACAAAGGCATGAGTTGCTGGACCAAACAGGGCACTGGAGGAGAAGCTTGAGAGTTATCCTGTGCAAATTACATAGCTGGAAGGAGAAGCCTTTTTTTGGTTTTGCACAGTACTTGAGTTTTGTGACAAAGAAGGTTTCTTCAACAAAGTGCTTACTACAGTGATGTCCTGTGGTGGCTGTGGTATTACAGCACATCTGCAGCTTCATATGAGATCGCTTGATGATATATTGAACATTCATAATGCAACTTCCAGTCTGAAGAGGTGGTGGTCTGTATCGCTCCTCAGAATATCTCCCACAGATATTTCGCTTTTACTTCAACCAGGACATTCTGTTTGTAATCCGTGATGGTCTGATGAGCAAAAGTAGCTGAAGGGTGTGTATGACTCCAGTGTGGACTTCTTTGTCACATACTTAAGTCTTTATTATCTACTGTATCAATACACTGAAACAAGCCTTGCTCCTGTTGTTCTAAAAGGAGGCAAATTGGGCCTCTGAGTTTTACCCTGACCCTGTTGCTTTAATCACACATATATGCTGTTTTGTTCTGTCCCCTTCTGTCTTCTTCTGAGATCATGGAAGAAAGGAAAATAGCTTTTTCACATAAAGCAAAAAGGGGTTTTTGTTTTTTTTCCACTCTTTTCTTTCCTATGTTTTGTTCTTTCACAAGTGAAGTGAATTCCCCGCCTACCTGTGGGGATTTTAAGAGAATAATCTTTTAATGTGGAAGTGTTTATGTTCTCATTAAGGGAAGAACATAACATTGCTTTCCTCCACCCTCACCTCACCCAAAGTCTAATTTCAAACTGTAGTGGCTGCAGATAAGTCTTCTTACCAGGTTTTATGGTGTTTCACTAGTTTAATTAGGCTTTGGATTTAAGATAAGATGACGACTTTTCAATAGTTGGGTTAAAAAGGCAGGGAGAGACAACAGCCATAAAGATACTTTCCCATGTTCTCAAGCATAATTAAATGTAGCAGGAGTTTCTTCCTTCACTGAGTAAATTACCTTTGTCCCACATTTATATTGATATAAACTTTAAACATTTGGCTTTGCAATGTATCTCGTGCTGGTTCTGTCGCGCTGCTGAGGGTCAAGAGAGAAATTTATGAAAGCTGACAGGAAATCTCTTTCTACGTATAAGGAATAGGTGTCCAGTTTCTTAGATAAACATGAGATTAAAACTGGCAAATTCTTTGTATATTTACTTTCAAACAACACACATGGCAAGGGAAGGAATCTTTTCACCAGATGTATATTAGTGATTCAGATGCCACATCATTTCTCTAGTGTCATACATACAAATTCTCATAAAAAATCTGCCTCCCTGTACCGACTGTTTAAGCCTGGGATGGAGATTCAGAAAGATGTTGTTTTGGGTTATTTGTTACTATTTTAGAAGCCAAAAAGATCTGAGCCGTCAAGAAACTCTGCCTGACATCGACGGGTTCTACTGAAGTGATAGTCACATCCAGTTCCACAGGGTTTTAATAGGAAAATTGTGTATTTCTTTTACAGTATAGGAAAAGGAGAGCAGTTTCATTTTCTCTTCGACTCTCTCATCCTTATCCATCTTAAAGTATTTTTCTTCTTAGTAGCATTATGGCAGATTTAGGACCAAAGCTGAAACACAAGGCATAAATAAATGAATACATGATCTTTTTAATCCAAATGTAATTCATTGAAATCTGTTCAGAATCTTGTCTAATAGGGTAACCTATATTCAAAAACTCTTTGAATTTTATCCTTTGTATCTGGAACTACTTTTAACTATTTGGGACTGCTAAATATTGGATATTTATTAGTTGGAGTGTCAGTATATTTATATTTTTACATTTTAATTTGCTAATATTGAAGCAAATGTGAAGTTTCCTTAAAGTTGAATATCAAAACAAGAGAAAATTGTGATATGTTTTTCAGCCAAGCTGAAGACATTTTCTTAGATCCTGTTTTTATTACAACATCACTAACAGTTGAAAGAAAATAAAATGGTTCAAACCAGGGTGTGTAAATTTTTAGGAACTAAAATGTGACCAAACAAACTCCAACAAAACGCTTCTGGATGTATTCACTTCCTGTGGTCTTAGTCCTTCTGAATTTGGGATACATAGCCTTCTCCAGGGAGGCAAGCGCAAGGTGAGATTTAGGCCCATAAGGTCGTGCCATCTAGTGACAATTCACCCCACAGAAGTCACTGACTATCAGGGACTCTTACCACAGCTCTCATATGCCACTAGCAGTCTACACTGGCTCATGAATTATCTTAAATGACATATGCTCAATAGCAAGTTTTTAATCTCAGTTTCTGACTGAAAAGTACTTCAATCCTTGTTCACAAACTGCATGAGAGTTTTAAACATTTGTTTCACTTTACCCACTCTAAGCATGGTATTCAAGCTATTACTCTGAATACACTATTTAATAATTGTGGACAGAATGACTTTAGTCGTATCACTAATGATAATCTTAACCAATCTATTGTGCAGCTGAACAGACCAAGTTAATGCAGAAAGTGAGGGGGTTTGGAAGCACTTTCCCTATGGTAAAAATATAAGACCATGCACTTGTGCAATGATTCAAATTTGAAAAAAATTAATTGCTGATATGAACAGAAATACATGCCGGTCAGAATAAATACTGGCCTCAATGAGAGTTATTTTGTTGCAGAACAGGATTTGATATTCAGGAGATTCTTTAGCTGTGGTAGTTCTTGAGTATTGCTTATTCAGGCAGTAGATTTGTTGGGCTGAAGCAGGGAGAGTTTATTAACCCTGCCTTAGGCATAAAACTATTAGATTTCATGTAATTTAAGGAGGTTTATAGGAAATATTTTACACCTTCATGAGTAAATGTGAAAATTTGGGCACTGGGAAACTATATGAGCATTGTATTTTTTATACCATTTTCCAAATAGTGCTTGGTTCTTTGAGACCATATCATTTTTATTGCAATAAGCATTATTTGTCCCTCTATACTGTTGGTGCTCATTTTCTCTTTTTAAGGAGAATATAAGAACAAATGCTTATATAAGGTACTGAATAACTTTAAAATGCAGGGGAGTGGGTGTTGGAGAGCTGCCTCAGACAGATGAAAAATGCCCAGTACGTCAAGGAAAATGTATTCCCCAGTGTCATTTCATGCTCTGCAGGGGTCTGTTTTCTTGAGTCCAGTGCAAATGCACACTCTTGAGAAAGCCATTTTCTGTTTAATGTGGAAAAGAAGAATAAAGCAATTTTTTATTCTGCTTTTATGCAGTCTTGTCAGGAAAGAGAGGCGAATGAAGAATTACAATCTTCAGAGATGCCATCAAGACTCCCTAAACACAAACCTTATCAACCGCAGTCTGTAACCATGTGAAATTTCACAGATTAAGCAAGACTGGATTCTGGTTTGGACACCTCCAAGGAAAACCCATGATACAATAAGAACTAGCATGCACAATTCCTTAAGCAGATCTCTTTTTCCTCTGAGTGAACAGTGATGAGATGAATATGAAGCAAGTATGCAAGCCCTCCCTTTCATCCCACGGATGAGGTTCTCCATCACCCCTCTCTATCCCCCAGAATTAAAGCTTGCTGTGACCTATTTTCATATTTTGTATTCCCTGTGCTGCGTACCAGAGAGCAGGCACAGAGCAGTGATGAGAGTTCATGGACCTGCCTGCAAAGAGAGGGAATGTGATGCAAGAATGTGTTAAGAGAGGAGAACTGGTCTAATATCCTGGTGGCAAACACGTAGTGTTCAGTTCCTAAATAAGTCTAACCAAAAGTTCCCTGTGCCACTTGGAATGGCATAGGGATTATCCTTCCTTGTCTACAGCTCCTGGTTTGGAGGACCACAGGCCTCCCGTAGGTTTTGTGTGATACCTGCCAGGCCTCTGTGGTTGCCGGGGGTACTCTAGGGCATCTCAAATGGCACTAGGCAGCTATAATTAGGCAACTTAATCAAGCCCTTAGTTCCTAGGACTGCTTTGCCAAATATCTAATTTTAGCTGTCAGTGATGCAATGAGTGGACATTTCAGATGCTGCAGAAAATGAGAATTGTCACCATATGACCCACTAGACCTGCCAACCCGAATGAAATGCTCAGCAAACCATGAAAAATTCAAAGAGCAGCACCTATAAATGGAAATGCACCCCCAGACATGAACTTCTTTTTGGCTAGTCATTTTGCTTCCATTGGATTTTATGCATCAGAAGGAGAAGAGTGCTGTGCATTAATAATAGCAAATAAACTCAAGAAGAAAGAAAAAATTAGCCTTTCTGGGATTAATTGCTGGAGATATTAACAGCATTGAATATTTTGTTGAATCCTTAAAAGACTCCAAATTTCATAAAATTAAATCCTACAAAGGATTTATTTTCATTATAGGTAAATTTAAACCAAAAAATCTGGAGGAAAAATGTTCTTTAGGTAGTATTTTGTTAATAAAGATTATAAATAAAATTGTAGCATGGCACTAATTTTCCTGGAGTACCGCATAATAATAAACTAACTTTTTAGGATGGGTGGGGAGAGAGGTAGGAACACTATTCATTTTAACAAGTTACCTTGATAGCACTTGGCTGCATCGCTTCCAGAATACACAAGTAGTAATGTTTGGAATATTTCTTAAAGCCATTAGCAAATTCACCTTTCATTTCTGTATCTGCCTTTAAATAATTGTATATAAAAATAACAGTACTCCTGCAGTTGGTAAAGGAGACGAACGCATAATCTCTAGGGAATGGCATCTATGAGAATGCTCCCATGGAAAATCCTATTGATGGAACAGTTAAAATATTTTCTTGTTATATTCTGTCCACATATGGTTTTTTTCAGTGTTGTTTTCTCAGTTGATGGAGGGAAATCCCAAGACACATTTTACATAATTGCTTGTATGGTTACTGTTGCTTACATTTGTTCTGTCAATTGTGGATAGTTCTTATTTCCAACAACTATTTTGTTAGAAATGTTCAGAATGCTTACATATGCTGGAATAAAGTATATTTACTACAACCACCCACTTGCAGAGCTCTACAAAGCTGGAATTCATCTCCCAATTCTTTAAGCACCCAGCTCTGTCTCATGGAAACACCTTTCCTGGGTTTTTTTTGCTTAGTTTAACACTTTTTGAATCTATATTTGTTAATTTTTGGAAATTAATTTGGTAGTCGTGGAAGATACTTTTTCACCACTGTTGTTATTTGCAAGCTGGTTTTGCCCCCTTTGAGGCAATGCAGGCTGTTGAAAGAAGCCTGGGCTCTAGAGCCTGGAATTGTGAGGTTCCTCAATGTTTTGTTTGACGATGTTTTTCAGATTAATAAAATGATTTGGTAGCATCCTACAAGTATTGGCAGTTATCCTCAGTATTTCAATGAGGAAACATTTCCGTTATAGCTTAGGAGAACTGATGTACAGTGAAATTAGATGAGGAGCATTACTGAGATTGGCATTCATGTTTCTTATTACCTACCACCTCGCTAAATGTAACACAAGGTATTACTCACCCATTTTTTTCTGTAGCCTTTTCTCCCATAGCAGAATGATGAGGTAATACTTGCCATTAGCCATCCTGATGTTTGAAAACTAATATCAGTTCTGAGATAGCATTAAACCCGTGTGCATGGAGATGACTGCCTGAGGTAGGGATAAAGGTGAGCTTCCCACATGGATCTCCCTGAATCATTTGAAATATTTTTTTCCCAACATGTTTGATCTCTCACTTTGAAAGTCGAAGTACAAAGTCAAATAAAATCTGACCTGGTCAAGTAAAGTATTTATTCAATAGATTTGCAGAAGCAGCCACAACATGGATCTGTGATTTAGAGAAGTTAATCAGGGTTTTGGTTTTGTTTGTTTGGTTACTTGTCTTTTAATTCCAAAAGAGTGTGCTATTGGACATATTAGAGGTGACATGACGGTGAACAATTCTGAAGCATATGCTCTGCAAAGACCTATTCAATACATTAATCTTTAAAAACTCAAGTATCCTGTCTTGTAATGAAATAAGATGACAAATCTCATAAGGCAAGTTGTTGTATTTGGGCTTTTTTCATTTACTGAAAAATGACTTTGGAAAAACTATCTGAAAGTCAAACCAAAAGCAATAGGTTGTGCCTATAAGAAATCATAAAGTTCATTATGTACACAACGATGTGGCAAAGGAGGAGAGCTGAATTTTTAGTAGCACTGGATGAAAATTAAAATAATCCTGGGTAAGTAATATGTTGCAAAGTGATAGTTCAGTATATTTGAAACTCATTTGAATTTAGCACTGATGATAAGTGAGATCTTAACAGAATATTTTAAAGTGGCTATTCAAGTCTGTAATCTGTAGGACAGAAACATTTTTATTTGATACCTGCATAAAACAAAAAAAGTTTTTTTGCTTTCTTTTTATATGTTTTATGTTTTATATGTTCCCATAATAACCCTTCACTAGGGAAATAGTCTGTCAATTATTCCTGGGTTTCATTTCAGATTTTACATTCTGCTTTTAACACAAGGAAGGTGAGAATAAAACTAATTTCCCAAGTGATTTTGTTTTTCTGTATAATGAGAACTGTTGTTTGTAATGTTTCAGATGATGTAGAAATCAGCTACAGATTTAAATCGCAAATGTCCACTCTCCATTAATATGACAGTTTATTCCAGCTGAAGAGCTATATGTGGGCATCCTGCCATCAGTCACATATGCAGGAGGTGCTGTACTTTGGAGGGTTGTGGGTTCTTTTGGTTTGGTTTTGTTTTTTAAGCTACTTACAATGAGCCATAGTCATCTATGAAGATTAATTTCAGGGTACAGAAGGAGAAGCACTTTCCATTTGAGCTCTATTTGCTGTAAATAAATAGCAAAATAAGGGAATTACATAAGCCAGCCACCAGCACAACTGTAGTTTCAAATCTAAATAGGGAATAGCCCTGAAAATCTGATGATGAGTCCTGATCTAATGCCACAGGAAGTTTAGGGTATTTCTGAATGTTTCTGACAATACTTCACCATCCTAAAAAGTCAACTTACCTGCCTGAATATCTGTTAGACAAAGGACACTTTTAAAAAATGAAGTATATTTCTTTGGTGAAGGGGAGTTCAGCAAAGTAAAGTCAGTTTTGCCTGCAGTTCCCTGGTAATGTCATGACAGAGTTACAATTTTAACCAGCTTGTTAAATACTGTTCCGTAATAGAACTTTCAAAATACATATATTAGCATTTTTTTCTAGCCTTCATTTTCATGCAAGTAGTACAGATCCGCCTGTTTATGCTTTGGACTTCTTTCCGTTTTGAGTCATCTTCCCATCATGTTCTTCAAAGGGCAGAGCTAAGGGCATGTGGGTTTGGCTTGGGTAATCTGGACAAATTGGGTGTTTCTGCCTCACGTTTGCTTGTGAGGTGGTTTTGCTTGTTATTTCTTGCTTGGAATCCCCAGTTCTCTTGAAAAGTTTGAGGGTTGAGAAGAAGATTGTGGCTGTCTCTCAAAATACTGCCTCAAAGGTAGCCTGATTACCTAGTGAACCCTATAGCTGCTGTTATGTTTTGTTTTCATAAATTCAGGGGCCCCAGCGCATACAGCAAGCCCCTGCCAGGCTGCGTCTGAACTGGAAAAGAGCAAAAAATGCCATGCTTGTCACAAGCAAGGTATGGGCTGACATGACAAACAGCAAGCAGATAGAACAAGATGGAGTAGTGTAAAGAAGCCATGCAGTGGCATTGATTGAGGTTACAGGCAGCTGGTGGTGTGGGAATGTAAGATGAGTAGAACAAAGGTCCATCTAATCCAGTTACCTCTATTGATGAGTGGCAACATAGATAACTTAAGACATGGTATGGGAGAAGGGCAAACTTGCAACGCTGATCACTGCTGCTCCCCCAGCCTCTGAGAGCTTACAGCTGAGGTGCTTCCTGAGCAAGAAGCCATGGGAATTTTTTAACTACCAACATTTTTGGAGGCATCACAGCAGTTGTAAGGAAAGATGGAAAAAACAATTGTTCTCAAAGATTTTCATGGAGAGCTCCTCCCTTAGGCAGTTCCTCTGAGGGACAGCCTGAGGGAAACATGTACTTTTAATACATGGTTAATGGGGACCAAGATTAAAATTGCAAGTAGGAGCTGACTTACTGGTACAAAATGAGAAAGAATATGTAACTGTTGCATATGATAGGGTCTCCTTAGAAAGATAGATTTGTTTCTAGTGAAGATGAAATTATTCACTTGCCGTTATTGAGATGCCTCATTCCCGTAGTGTTTGAAGCAGAAGAGGCACTTCCCCAAGTAGTAAGGGTTAAAATAGCTCATTGGTTGTAAGGAAACTGAAGTCAAACTACCCATGGGCTGAAGGGTTAGGAACTGAATAGTTAAGATGGTAGAAGGACTCAAGTGCCCTCTGAGGTTTTATTTAAGTTGTTGCTAACTGACTTGATGACCCTCATCTGTACAAACATTTGAACTGAATATATTTCTTTCTTTTCTCTGTGAAGTGTTTCATTAGTCATCAGTACCTCCTGGGTGTATGTACAAGCACCTTCACAGACAAGTTTAACAAATAGCTATTTGAGGAGATTTTTTTTAATTGTAGAATTTAATATTTGTTTTAAAGAAACCTGCTTATTCCCATGATATTTTTCTGAATAAAACTGAAGTACAGCAGTCTTTGTTTTTAGGACAAAAAGTTAGGTTCAATGTTAATTATGGCATCAGAACCCCTGGACTGCATTATTGAAGTATGAAGACTATCAATATGTATAGAGGACTGTGTCATTAAGTAAACATTTCCCAGTACATCTGTTATCTTACTTCTCTTTCTATTTGGAGTAATAGAATAATCAGTAAGGAAATTTTTTACCTTACCATGCTGGCAAGGTAAGCGAAGGGAAAGAATTCACTTTTTAATTTAAATTTGAAGGAAAATAAATAAATAAATAAACAATTAAAATGAGATATAAAATAAATAATACACAAAGTATATATACATTATAGACAACAGTTACTCTGTATGGACCAAATTTTGGCTGAATCACTTTGCAAAGCAGGCCCTATATTCTCATCAGGATTTCGGTCCTTGGCAGATAGCAATCTTTCCTTCCTAGCAGGTCACTGACAAATTCCATATTTTCATCCATGCGAAAATTTTTACTGTTTCCTGCTCTATCAGATAGCTCTCTTCTCAGTTTGAAATGCATATAGACAGACATCCTGGAGCTTCAGGAGACAGCAAGCTTGACTCAACCATGTCCCAGTCCAGGTGCCTTGGAAAGTAGTGGAGAAAAATTCTGTCACGCCTGTGGATATGCAGGACCACTCAGACAAGCTTAGGCCAGCCCAGATGTCAAAGAATGGGTTGTTATTAGCATCTATGTAGTGATACAATTTTTAACCTTTGGCAGTGTGTGACTTATCCCAGTTACATGTAAATCATTGTAATTTATAATTGCTGATGGCTCTAAGATTTTTGAATATTTCCATGCTTTTGATGTGTTCACTATAGAATACAGAAGTACTCATCTTCTAACAATGAGTTCCACAGTTTCTTTATGCTTGCTGAGAAGAAACATTTAATTCATATTTTGGTGGGTTTAATGTTACCTGAACTGGAAATTATGTATTTTGGATATCTTGCAGTGGTCTGACTATCATTAAAATGGGAAAAGTGTATGTTATCACACAGCAGAGATAAGTCTTTTATCCTTTCCACAAGTAAAACTTAGGATTTCTTGTGGTAACTATGTAGTCATGAGCTACATCTACTCTCTTTCTAAGCAGCTTTACTGACTGGGGGTGAATCCCAGGGCCTTGGATCAGACTTTAGAAGATTACAAAAAAATCACTAGAATAACAGCAGGATGATTTATTTGTAGCAGAGAGTGTAGGTAGTGTATATTATTTTGAGATACTATTTACAGGTGGTTTAATTTTTTTTCTGTGAAACCCAGCTTGAATTTACTCCTATTGCTCTTTAACAATAATTAAAATTTGTTTTGTGTAATCTTGGCTATATGATCAGCTAAAAGAAGCAATGAATTTCTGTAGCTTCTGAAGTTTGCAGATTATTTTTTGGCTAGTTGCTGTCTGCTATTAAATCACTTCAGAGCTTTGGAAGGGCAAATATAGGGCTTTTAGGTAGGGCAAATACAGGATGTTTTTTAAAAGAATGTTGACTACAGAAATATAGCTTGGGTGAAAATTATGCTGAAGTTGAGCAAGGTTCTGTGAACCCACTGGTTTAGATTTTGGAATGACGAGATGGGGATTTACCTCATGGAGCTTCCCCAAAATGGAAGTTAAAGTTTTTTAATCCGAAAGACACATGGGTCCTCAATTCTGCCATATTAAGAGAATTCTTTGACAAGGAAAATTTTCTACAACATATATGGCCTTATATTTGACCAATGTCTTTATCTATGCATTAGGCAGGAGCCAGTCACTGTCAGTCAGTTGGTTTGTACTTGCTGCTGTGCAAGGCAGCCAGCAGTAATTGAGTAAGATCTGGCTTGCCCTTGTGTGAGGTTTGCTTGTAGGACTTCAGTTCAGGCTCCAGCTCCTGCTATCTCGCTCAGCACTTAAAAGTGGGTTGAGAAGGAGAAGGTTTGGAGAGCAATGACCATGGGTTGTGAAATCAGGCAGGGATCTGATGGGAGAGTGGAGGAGGATGCAGGGAGGCCGAGTTTCTCTTTTTCAGGATATAAGCATGTTGAAGTCTCCTTGAATTCAAGGTCATACTTGCCCTCTTAAAAAAAGATGTATACACATGCAAATAAGGAAAAATCATGGTCTCCTTATATTTGGGTACAACCAGTAATTTTACTTTTATATACTAATTTAAAGCAGCTCTTCTGCTCTCAATGGAGTAGCTTTATATTAATACATGTGAATTTAGAATTTGACCCTATCAGGATAATGAAATGATCTTCCTGCTGAAGCATGGTAATCAATCACCATCAACCTCGAGATTCCTGACTTCCAGTGAGAAAGAAATTGGGCTAGCACTGTGCCTGCAGTGAGAGGGATGCTCTTCTGACTGACCCAACACTGATTCAATCTTTTCAACTTCAGCTTCTGTGGTACCTGGAAATCTTTGCAGTTTTCATCCTTTGTTTCCTCTTAGTAATCCTTAGCACAGCTGGTTTATATGCCAACTTAAGGGTTATGAAACCAAATCTAACTTCCTGAGTCTTGTCTTTGCCTGTGTTCCTCAGAAACTGCTGTCATTGTCCTGCAGAAAGCCATGCAGGCAGAGTCATTACTTCCTCACCTGAAAGATGAGCTACATATTACTGCTTTTTTTTCCTTTTTTTTCCTTCTTCTTACTTTTCAGTTCACATGCACAAATTTGGGTTTGGTCAATTTGACAATTTGAATTCAGCCTGCATGGTAATGTTTACTGCAGATTTGAGTAGAACAGAGTACATACAACTGGCAATATTCTCACAGTACATACATATTCAAACTTTTTACCTGACTCAGAAGCTTAATGCTTTTATAGCCTTTCTGACCAGCCATCACAAGCGCCTGGTAATTTCTTATATTCCTTTTCTACGTAATTCAGGTAATCCTCCATTGCTGCACAAATGTCAACACTTATTGATGAAGGAGTCTTAGGGGAAAGTGTCTTAAAATGCCATCAGAAAGGGGATTTCTGTGGAAACACTTGTGGTTGTTCGCATTTTACCTACCCAGTGGTCCAATTACCTTGTCAATGAGTGAAATACACTCTGAAAAAAGAAGTGGAGACTAATATACACAGCCAATGTCTGAAGATCAATATAGTCTTGGATGCATCTCAGATTTATTAGAAGTGTGGATAGCACTATGGATGTAAAAGGAGTTTTATAGATAGATGAATAGATGCATCCATATTTTCAGAACTGATAACCAAATTTGATCCTAAATGCTTAACAAGAGGCAATTGAAAATAGGTTGATTTTCTAAAGTTGTCACGATACCAAGCATTAAACATTTGGTCTCTTTGGGGGATTTCTAATTGAACAGTTCTCCATAATGGTGGAAGAACAAAAAAAAAGTCAATTTTTATGCCCTAGTAAAGTTCTTAGTTTCAGGAGCTTTCACATTATATACACTATGATGTCAAGAAATAAATGAGAACTATTAGCTGAGGGTAAAAAAAAAAGTAGACCACAGAATTGCACAACAGGATTGTGTATTTCTGCTGGACATGCACTGGTGGTATGAAAAAGAGTCATCTAGTAACAGTGACCACCCTGAGATGAATGAACATGAAAATATTCTGATGTTAATAATATAGTATTATTATGCTCTGCCTTTCACACTTCCCCTTGTTTTTTGTATAGTTCAGCGTAATGAAAACACCAGCAAAACAGTATGTTTTGGCTATCCAGTGTGAAAACGCAGTTGACACCTTAGTCAGACACCTTACTGAGGAAAATCGGCCCTGCAGGTTTAGCAAGAATCTCAGAAGATGTTGCTGCTAATTTACACATGGCAAAACAGCAACAAAATGTCTTCCTTGGGGAAGATGTCCCAGTGTTGTCCCAAGACAACAGTGGAGAATCCGCTGTCTTTGAAAAAGAGATGTTATACGGGGAAGATGAAAGGCAAGTGGGAAAGCTGACCAGACTGAAATATTATGCAAACATACATTCCTGCAAGATGGAAGTCAAATGCATTTGCTTTTTTTCACTAATAGAAAAAGCTTCTACAGTAAGCAGGAAAGTTATGGAAATGGGTAAGAAGCACAGTTTTCTTCAGTAATTCTGTGTGTTAGGCAGAACAGACTATTCCACTGCTTGCACTGGGAAAAAGGACAGCAAGAGCAGTTCAGTCACACAAGATTGCTGATTTGTGCAGGGTTGCAAAAATAAAGGCAAGTCTGAAACTGAGTTGGAATTTGCATGACTTGAATTCATCTCTAGTTTCAGTCAATAGGGACTGTGCCCTTCTCAGGATCAGTGGCTAAGCCTGCAGTGATTCCAAGTCAGTGTTATTTTCCTCTCCCTGTCATTTTAGCATTTTGCAGCCATAGTTCTGTTTTGTGCTAATGTTCATTAACCCCCCTCTTGGAGAATATGAATTCTTAAAAGGTGAAGCTGGTTATACATTTATACACATCCTATTGATTAGCACACTTGTGTACTCTAGGAGGTCTCTTGCATTGCAAAAGTACTGCAGGCTATATAATCTACTTTCTGACTGAGTGAGAGAAGTAATGGCTCTCTCCCCCACCCCTGCATCCTCTGCCTTTGTTATTTACCAGACATCTTAAATTTTTCTTAAGGTAAGGCTGATGATTGCCCTTAGACCTGGAAAAGTGCAGGATACTGGAAAAAGGCTAGCATGAAGAAACAGGAAAATTTGGTACATTTTCACTCGCCAGCACTTCGGGCTTTCAGTTCAACACAGACTATAATTGAGTCAAAACCACTGCAGATCTGTCTCTTTCCAAAACAGCTCCTTGCCAACATCTCCATTTGAACCATTAAGCATTGGCTCTGTATTTCTTCCTGATCACTATCATGTTAGCTAGGAGAATTAAACACCCTTCTCCACTCAATTTGACAAACTGCTTCTTCAAAACTACCTCTGGAAATTTTTGCCTAAGACTGTCCTCTCTTGCCCTAGTAGGAAAGTAGCTGTCTTATGTTTTTATCCTTCAACATGCAACCTCTGCAATTTCTCTACAGAACTAGAATCCTTACCCATAGGGTTTTTATGGAATTATATTGCAAATATAAGTTATTCACAGTATGCAAAAAAACCCAAACAAACAACAACAACAACAAAACCCAAGGTTTTGTAAAAGTAAAGTAAAAAAACTGGCAAGTTTGGAAATATTCAGTTTTTCTGAATCATTAGAAAGTATTGGGTTTGGTTTTGTTTTGTTTCTGCAAGCCCTAGCAGGAAGTGTCCAGTGTATTAGCAACTCCATGTTGCTATTGGGTAGGTAATAGATGCATTTCAAATCCACTTAAATGCTTAAGGTGGTTGTCATCCTGTCTGCCCCACCCTCCCTGATAATTTTCACACTAAAAGCAGCAAGGTACTATATTGTTACTGTCCTAAAGGCTGCCAATCCCTGTGTGTAACGTTACCTGGTGCTATGTAAAGGCGATATAGAAGTGCTTGCCACCGTGTCATCCTCTCTCAAATGCTATTTCGTATGCTGCTTATTGCAGCAATGAGAAAAAGTTTTAACCTTTCATTGAGAAGAGAGAAAACCACACTCAAATTTGAGGGCTGCTCCTACTGTTGCTCATAGCAGCTGCAGTGCCAGCAGAGTTAACTCTGTGGGTATCTCGAAAGTGTTTTGCACTGTGCCTGTGCTCTTTCAAAGGAAACATTGAAGGAGTTTCACTGATCTCCAAACAATACTTTTTGCCATTGTTATACTTATCAGAAATGTGTTAGGAAGTTAGATAGGCTTTGCCACCTGTAAGTGTGAAAAGGGTTAAATCAGCCAAATTAGATGCCAGTGATTGAAGACCTGCAGTTGCCCCAAATCTATACAGATGTATCGTGTAGTGGGTGTCCAGATGTTTTTTGAAAATCCTACTGAACCATCATGGATCTTTTTAGGAAATGGAAGACCCTTATGATTCTGGCACCAGATACACACAACTTCTCTTAGCTGGCTTAAAGTGAAGTTAGCTTACAGATGAAGTCTCATCTTTCCATTCAGGTAAACTATAAAATTTTTGATAAGTTTACCAGTTTTGGTAATTGTAGTGCCTCAATTTTCTTGATATCAAGGCTACTTTGATTACCTGGTCTTGATTTTGTGTATGACGGAGACTACGAGCACTTCCTGCAGGGAATCCTATTTAATGCTAAACCAAAGGATTACTGCAGCTGTAATTGCATGTAGATGAAGCCTTGCCCAATACAAGATGGTTGGCACCATTGTCTATGCTGATGTTGACTATTGTGGTATGTATTCCAGCAGTGATGTCACAGCTCACCTCATTGAAATGTTAAGCTTAGCTTTCTCTAATTTATGCACAAGGAAGTCACCTAAACCAAAAGCAAATTTAAGTCAGTTCTGTTTGGTCAGTGTCCAGAACTGTGACAAATGCAAAGAACATGCATTGCTTGTTCTTTCAGATAGGCAGGATTTCTGGAGCTCTTTTCTAATCAGCCTTGCTATCTTTCTGGTATAATGTGGCCTCAAAATGCAAAGCAAAAAAAAAAGCAGACCTTCTGATGTCTGAATACAAGTGTTTCTCTTTAATAGCATACAATACATGAAAGGAAGCATCAGGAAGGAAATATACCCTGTAGCATCATTCTCAAGGGAAAGTATACTTCCACAAAATGAAAATAAATGAGTTGGTATTATGATAGTCTAATACTGTGATGTTATGTACAACAGATGCATTTTTCTGCTAAGGGTTTAATCCCTTCAGGCCCATTAAGCAAGGGGAAAAATTTAGAAGGGATGCTGTTAAAAGAAGACATTAATGCACCTTTAAAAGAAAGTAGTTGGTGCACAAATCACAGGAGAAATACAGTACAAAATAGTGAATGAAATATTTATACTTTCCACTGATGCTGAGTTTATGTACTTGAGGGAGAAGCTGTGATGAGATGGGTCTTTCTCTTTGTTCTGTATCTATTTTTCCAATTGCTTAGACAGCGCTGTTGGTTTCACAATCACTCTGAGGTTGATTAGATTAGAAATCATAGGCCTGCCTGCTCAGCATGGTCTGTGACACAGACAGTTTGGACGTATTCTGAACATGGACCAGAAAAGGGCAACAAAGCTGGTGAAGGGTCTGGAGCACAAGTCTGGTGATGAACTGCTGAAGGAACTGGGGTTGTTTAGCGGCAGAAGAGAAGGTTCAGTGGGGACCTTATCACGCTCTAAGCTACCTGAAAGAAGGTTGTAGTGAGGTGGATGTTGGTCTCTTCTCCTAAGTAAGAAGAGATAGGACAAAAGATAATGGCCTCAAGCTGCACCAGGGGAGGTTTAGATTGGATATTAGGAAAAGTTTCTTCACTGAGAGGGCCTTCAGGTATTGGAACAGGCTTCCCAGGGCAGTGGTGGAATCACCGTCCCTGGAAGTGTTCAAAAACTGTGTAGATGAGGCCCTCAGTGACATGGTTTAGTGCTGGTCTTGGCAGTCCTGGGGTAATGATTGGACTTGATAATCTTAAAGCTCTTTTCCAACCTAGTTGATTCTGTGATTCTATGATTCATGTAGTTTAGGTAAAGCAGGTTGCTTTTTGTGTGCTTCAAGACATATAGGTTCTTCAGAATTTGGTGAGACTTGACCAACTTTCCTGTCTTATTCTAAACAGAGGGAGTTAATACACAAAATAATACTTGCATATGTTCATATGAAATCTCACTTAAGGGCCAAATATGTAGGTAGAATAACTTGCCATAGGTTCACTGACTTACCCAGAGGCCATGACTTTCATGTTTATGTACTATTACTTTTAATTATATTTATTCAACATGAAGAAAAAACTGCATAATAAAAAAGCTATGAAAGCTTTTTGGGGAAGACTTTCCTAAGTAGTTAGGAAGTGCCTGCCTTGAGAGCAGATTGGACTTTGTGCCTTTTAGAACCCTCTCTTTCTGTTTGGACTTTGACACTGGGATTGCTTATACAGGACCGTTCTCCTTTTAAAACAATTATTGTTGGTTACTAGAACATTATTTATTTTCAAATAGCATCTAAAAGAAGAGCAAAATTCAAAAGCAATTTTGTGCCTTGTATTCTGCAAATTCTCATGTTTTTTTCTGCACGGCTCATTTCTTTCTAGAGGGTCTCTTCCAAACGCCTCCCTCCCTCAGTCTCATTTATATCAGCTACTGGCATTCTGCTACCTACATTCCTCGCGTTTAGACAACTACGGGAGTTGTCTAGATGGAAAAAAGTGAAGAAAAGGTTTTATTTAGTGTTTGGTGGGATTTTTTTAACCTTAATTTACTTCAATTTGTAAATTTGATATTTGATATAAAGGGCAAAATTATCTTGGCGAGGTGTCCCTCTTGTGTTTTTAAGCTCACAGTTTTACGATCTGATACAATGCCTTCACCTGCCTAAAAAAGTACAGCTTTTCACTAAACCACACAGATCTCTTGGGCATTCACATTAGCTCTTTTGTACAGAATTTTAATACTTTTGGGTGGGGTTTTCTTTGCTTAGAATTGGCTCTTTTTTATTTTTTTAGATTTAATGAATAGATTTAGGGTTTTTTTGATATTTAGATAAATTGGAAGGTGCAGAGGTGCAAAGCATATTTCACAATCCCTGAAATGAGTAAGCTTCTAAACTAATTGTACTTATATAATTTTACAAGGAGCAGCAGTAATATGCTTTGTGCATGCTTGTTTCTTAAGTACATATGAGTGTGTAAGACTAAGCTAGACTGGACATTAGAGAAGACAATTTGCACAGAAAGTCTTAAAATTGGAGCCCTCAGGAATGGTTTGGAAACATGATCAGGGGTCCACTGAATAACGTTGTTATTTGTAGTGTCAAATCAAGAGCATATGTAACAGTGAAATGATTCCTTGAGAACTGCCACATCTAATCTTTCTTTGTTTTGCTGCATTAATGAGTAATTGATATACAAAGAAATGAAATGTAGTACCCCCTTGAAAAGGTCTTCTGCTTACTATTTCAGTAATATTTAATGCTTATAGAGCCTTTTTCTTCCTCAAAATGTGTTAAAGATGTGAATTTATTTAATCCATCCATGTTAATTTATTTAATTCACCCAACACTTCACTGAGACTGGTAGTTATATACTATTTATGTCTGAGAGGCAGAAGAGGGTGAGTGACTTAGGTTGTTTCATTAACTTTTTTGTGGACAGGAAAAAGGGGCACAGTTGGATCCCATTTTAGTACTAAGAATTTGTGATTTTCAGTCTTCTGTGTACACAACTGCATTGTGCTGCTCTGACTTGAACCAAGTATGCCCTGACTTAGCGGATGGAGGTGTTGTAGATGTAATCAAGATGCCCAAGTCTGCGTATCTCCAGTAGGCACACTGGTACTTTGTTAGATGTTACATGAAGCTTCCTGAAAATTATTTGGTGTTGTCCAAACGGATCTCATTGTCACGGATCGATTGCCTACTGGTTACTTTAGGACACTGTATTTTCTCCATAAGTGTAAATCAAAACGTCCTAAGATATTGAGCTTTCATTTCTTTTACTGTATTGAACTAAAATGTGCTTTGAGATATTTACAAATAATGCATTATAAGGACAAAGTAACATTTTCTTGTTTACTTCTTCTTAGAACTTTTTCTTTCCCGATATTAAGGATGCTTTTTCAGGGTGGAGCACAGGGAATTTATTGTGTAACACCTGTTAACAAAAGAGGGATTTGATTAATTTCCCACTCATGGTGCTGAGAATGTTCCCCTTTGTTGTCATTTTCTCAGGGTTATTACTCATTACCCTTATTCATTCTGCTTTGATAGAGGTAAATAGCTTTTAATTCCCCAGCCCCCAAACTTTCTTAAAGTTTCCTTTGACAGCTTGTTGTAATTATGTCCCTCATTGAAGACACTGTCATTATTCTCTGTTGCCCTGAACAAGATTACTTAAGGCTCATTTTGGATTTACTCTGCGCATGTATTTTAAATGTATTTCCCTGAAAAATAGAAAATAGCAGTATAGGGCAGTGTGAGACAGTGGTAAATGTGACACTGATCACAGCTTGTATGTAGTTGGAGGTATTTCAGTGAACATGAGCAATGCCCTTGTCATTACACTACAACACAAAAAAAAAGGGGGGGTGGAGGGGAAATGAATGCCAAAAGGATACAAGGAGGAAACTATCCAAGCTTGCTGTAGACCCTGTTTTTGAGTAATTGTTACGTACAGTTTACTGTTGAACTGTCACTGCGTCCTCAGATTTCATAAAATATGAGCTAATTTTTTTGTTGCTGTTGTTTTGCTGTATCTGTAGTCTTCTTTTGGAAGGTATCCGATAGTATTATGAATGTTATTCATAATGTTATAATATTGCAATACAACATTATTACATTCTCATTTTCTCCACTTTAACTCCCCAGACATAACTTTCTCGCCAAAATTAACAAGTTCTTGGGAGTGTCAGGATTCTTGCTTTGCTGCCACAGGCCTTATTGTTACTGAGACACCGCAGTGCCGAGGCATTTGACAAATAGCTCAAACCATTTCTGAGAGGCAAGGAAAGAGGTCACTGGTTCTTTATTTCATGTCTTCTCTCCTTTCCCTTACAAAAGGGTACTGCTTGGTAAGGTTCTGTTCCTAATTGCTAAAATTGTTAATTCTCTGACAGACCAGGAAGCAGGGGTAGTTCCAGAAACATACCTTTCCCCTTAAATGAACTTGAATTCACTGGAATAACTGTAATAAACTGGGGCTCCCATCCACAAAAAACAACCAAACAACAACAACCACAACAAACCAACCAAAAACTAATACAGTAGTTATGTACTTGCTTTTTTAAATATATGTTAGTGCTCACATTTGAAATCATATATGGTAGGTGCAGACAATAAACACAGACTCATAAAATGTACTTGAATAATTTATTTACTCCTGATACTTTTTGCTTCATCCAAGCCACAAAGGGTCAACAACTGTGTAAAGATATATGTTGGAAGAAATCACTCTTGTAAAGGAAGAGGCTGCATAAGTCTCAACAAACAAAACTGAGAGTACTCTGGTGGTCTAACCTTAACCACAGTTTGCGTTTGCTGGCTAGTCCCAGGGTCCATGATATATTGCACTTGCTGCCCACCTGATGTAGACCTGCTGAGAGCATCAGTTGTTTACATGGGATTTCTGGGTGTCTGCAGCAGAGGCTGCCAGAGCACCAACAACCCCTCTGAAGCAGCAAAGGAATAGCTTGAACCACACATGGTGAAATACCACCCTAGCTAGCAGATCTGGCAGATCTGCATTTGCTCCAGAACCTCTAGAAGGTTACTTGTGAACTGTATAGCTACATGCATTGTGCGTGTTGAGATGTGTAACTTCCAGATGTACATAGTCTGTGATTTACAGTAGGGTCTATGTGAATAATTACAACTGTTGTGCATGTACACAGATTTCTGCAGGATGTTTCCAAGTATTTTGAACAAAAAGGACACAGCCAGTGAATATTTCAAAGATATCATCATCTGTATGTGTGTTTCTTCTTGCTTCCTACAGTCTGAGTTCCTATAATTGGGAACAATCGCAGTCTGAGAAAGAAAATGAGAAATAGTGCAAATAATGCAGACTCTTTTTTACTGTAATGGTGCATGTATGCCAGATGTAAATGTGCACACAAATGCCACTGAAACTGAGATAGATCCAAACCCATCTCATGCTTTTAGCCTAGCAAACACTTTCTCATTTCCCAAGAGAACATGAAATCCCTCACTGAATATGAGAGATTGTACCTTAAAAATTACTTCAAATAATTATATTTATAGGCTGTTTATGAGGCTCATTACTATGTACATGAGCACATAAATAAAATTAGCCTCACAAGAGGCGTTTATCCAAGGACACACAGGATGTCTGCAGCAGAGCCAGGAACCAGAAGATATCTTCCAAGTTTGGTCCAATATCTTAACCACAATGCTATTTTTGCTTGCTTGAGTCCCACTCTACTCCATTAGTGACCAGAAATCTTCCAGCAGAGAACTCTGCTCTATCTTTCCGAACAAGATCATGTGTGGCTTGTGTGCTCCTCCCCATTATATTAAGACATCTCAACAAGAATATGTGCCTGTGTCATCAGTCAAGATCACCACTTCTAAATGACTGTAGCAAACACCAAAAGAAAACAAAAGGTGTATGTAAAGTAAGATATTACAGATCTTTTTAAAAAGAAGTATCTCATGCTTCTGCTATAAAGAAATAGCTTATTCAGAGAAATCCATTACCCAATTTAATGTGGAGGGGATAATCTACTGTGGACGTTAATCCTTTGGAGTCTATTTTAGCTCCCTATTTCGTAAAATTATTGCTTCATTCTTTGATAATTTGACAATTCAGTATCATTAATTTTATATATAAAAAAGGATTGATGGAACTGCTTATTGATAAGGTTTCCCATCCTTTCCCATTAAAAATCTTTCTTTCAGTTGCTGTAAGAGTAGGATTAATTTTACTGAGTAGGAGGATTGAGATCAGCATGGGGGTCTGAGGCTTGGAGCAGTACTCACCTGCCAAGGCTCAGCAGGTCTTTCTGCTGCCAGGATATCCATGGGGCTTGCTGCTGCAGTTCAGTGGGCTGACCCTATAGGAGGGTCACAGGAAGGTCTTTTTGCTACTGACCACTCTGTCAGCTTTGTAGCTGAGGCCTATTTGAGAAGGAGCTGCAGGCTTTAATGTTGTGGAGGAGCCATGGCATAGATGTCTTACCTGAAGCCCCTAGTTTACATACAAGTTGGGACCAATAAGCATATGTCTTCTAATGGCTTTGAGCAGGACTGTGGTATATGATGCACAGTATTCTGAAAATGTAAGCTCTTTCTTAAAACATGCACCAAACCCCAGTGCTGACTTCTCGGTTAATTTTGCCCCAGTTGCCTACCTATTGACTAGAGATGAACATAGTTTTCTATCTCCTCAGGTGTTAGGAAGATAAATTTACATGTTCTATAAAGCATGCTGTCACTGTAGTGAAAAAAACCTGCTTGAAAGTCTATGCAAACATTAACAATTCTGCCTTCAGAGCAGAGTTGGAATGCTGTACGGCAAATACAGTATGGCATTAAAAAGTGATGAGAAAATAAAATAGGAAATATTTTGTCATTCAGTTAGCAATGACCATACAACACTGAGAACAAGGCAAGGGGCCCTCACATTACAATTAGATGTAATTCTGCAGGTTTTATTCTAATGATGATCCTCACGGGGGCATTTAAGGTGTCTGAATAATAATAATAAGCAGTCTGAATTCTGGTACTCCAGAAATTTTAGCTGTTTACTTTGCAACTTGTCTTTTAATATACTTTCTGATGTGTTATATAAAGCAAATAAGATAGAAATTTACAAGCTCTGTCATGCTAATGTAGAAATCATGGTATCATATTCCAGAAATCCCAGGCTTGGTATGACACCCCTTTCCTCTCTAAAAGGCACTGGTATTCATGCTGGCAGATGTGCAGCAACCGCCAGCAATAAGGAGGAGGCCAGCACTGGGGACTGAGCACTGAAGGTATGTGGAGCCATATATGATCAGGGCCACTGGCGTTGTGGCTCCTAGGGGAGCTGGAGCAAGTGGCAGGGTGTGCAGCTTTCAAAGTCCACTGCTGGAAGTGGTTATTAATAGCTGGTTCAGGAAATGGTTGCGATCTTTGAGAGAGTTCTGCTGAACCAGGTCAAACTGCTTCCAGACAATCCTGTGGCGACCAAAGCATGCAGTGGCACTGTGTCATATACCAGCCTACTTGGATCATGGGTTGCACGTGTGTAAGTGTTTGTATAAAGAAAGTCATACATAATTTCAGTTCAGGTCTTTTTCAAAGCGGCATGTTGGAATTTAGAGTCTCTGTTTTCATTCATCTTTATATGAGTTACACAACTAAGTATCCATATATCACCTTGATTTTTCTTTTTGCCCTGCAGGTTAGTGCTGTTAATAAGGCTAGCTCTTGAATTAGGTGTTACTGTGTTTCTTTCATGCAAGGAGGTGGCAACTAAATTATTGTGTAAAATTAGAGATATAAATACTGTGAAGTTCATATATTGCTCTTTGTATTGCTGAAGAACAAGTGAAGGACTTGCTGTGACAGTGAGAGTATGGGATCTCTGTCACCTTTCCCTTACAGCCATGAACTTAATGATGGAAAAGACCAATTCAGAGAAGCATGCAGGGTCTTTCATTTGCCCTATCGTTCTTCACAACTGTTTCCTCCTACTTGATCTCTCACTTTACACCTAAGACATGTTTCTCTTGCTGTTTGAAGAGTGCTGAGAAGAGATTGGTTCTTATCTAATATTATTTAGTGTTAACTCCCCTTTCCACTCAGACTGCAATGACTGCTTCAGGGTCATTCGGCTGGAAATGAGAACATGTGCTCCACAGGTAACCAACTAACTGAGCTGGTCCCCCAAAGTGTCTTCTCTTTACTGCAAACAGTTTTTTCCTTTATTGCAAACAGAAATCTCAGCTGCCAAGAGAATCACCAGCGTATAAGCACGCAGGTAATGTAGTGATGGTTGCTATACGGTACATATTAGGATTCCAGTGTAAATGATGTAGACGTTTAGGGACTTGCAGTGGCTTTAAGGTGACTCAGAGTTGCAGGAGTGACATCAACTGGGACAGTCCTACGGGGCATTTATTAATATTATGATACTTTGGGAACAAGAGCTAAGAACTTGCTAAGAGCTGACATTTGCAACTAAAATATAGAATGCCTGAAGAAATGCAAAAGTAACCCTTACAAATGTTGGCTTTTCCTAGCAGTAACTTGAAATATGATGATAATCTGTAAGCATCAATGCCTCTTTCCAATTTAAAAAATGTGCCTAGTACCATGTATAAGCAGGGGTCCAGCAGTGAAGGACAGCACGTACAACTAAAGTAATCAGCACGGTGTCAGATGAAAAGGAATCAAGACAATGGTTGATGCCATGCTCTTGGCCGCAACCCTAACAGAATCATCAATTGTTTAATTGCATCCTGAAGCCTCATTGGTTTGGGATTGGTTGTTAGACAAATGGGAGAAACAAACTGCAGAATCAAGAAATTTTGACAGAACTGTCATAAACACAGAGGCTTTAAAGCAGACAAACCAAGCCCAAGAGCTTGTAGCATGATCCCAGCTGTGGAGGCAGCGAAAGAGGAAACAACTAAATGCATCCCTCACTATCTCCTGGCTGTTGCTCAGTGTGGTCATCACTCATCTTCTCATACCCAGTGCTAAAATTCATTTGAAAGAGATAAAGGAAATATGAAGACTGCATATGGTGTCTGGAGATTGTTATATATAATTACAAAGGAAAAAACAATATTAAAAAAGCATTAAGGTTGCAAAGTCAAGCGTTCAAAAGGTGTAAAATTACAGAGTAATGGTTGTCTTTGCAGTTGTAATGGGCTTCTTTGTAAGCATTCATTATCTTTTTATTATTCATTATAATTACCCCATTACTAATTAACCTTAAATGTGGGATCACATGGAATTTTCCCTATTGTTCTTTTAATTTAATTTATGTGGGAAAAAGGTTTTAGCTTTTTAAAAAATAACCTGAAAATACCATCCCATGGCATATTGACAAATGCATTGTCAGCAAGGTTGAAATCTTTCTATTTATCACAGAGAGGTGGTGAGTCTGGCAGTATTAGATTTTAATCGTCTACATAGACTAGTGCTAGAAGGGGCTGGGATTGCTTTGTAGCTGGGTGTAGATGATTTTTATTGACAACAGAGGAGTGGTTAACATCACGAATTTGGGGTTTACAGCCAGGATGCAGAGGGGAAGGACTATTCTCTTCTTTCCTCATACATGTCTCTGCCCTCTTCCATTCTCACCCATTTTGGCTCCTCTCTTGTCCTGTCTAGCCCCCTGAATCAATTTGCTTCTTAAATATCCGGTTGCCATCACTGCTGCTTTTTCATTTTTAATTTTAGTCATTTCTTAATCTCACATCCCATTCTGCATAGGTATTTCCAGCTCCCTATGTGGTTCTTCTCCACTCTGTATTGTAACGCTCACTCACCTTGGGCTACTTTTAGAACACCAGTGCTTTGATGTATTGTCTTCATCTCCCCGTATAACCTAGAAATATCTCGCTTTTACTTTTCAGTCTAGTTTTGTGCTCCCTCTTCCATGGCTTCTCATCTCAGAGAGTTATAGGAAATACCTTAATGGCACAGCAGTATGGTAATTGCAAAAATAATGCAATTTAACTCATGTTACTACTAGAGTTAGGTGTCAGCAACTATCATATCTGCGAACTTACCTCCTGCTGTGCTGCTTAGGTGAGACCAGCACGGCTTTGTGCACCTCCTGTGTCTGTGCGCACAATTCCCCACAGGTAAGAGGGAGATTGGAGCCATTCCCTATCCATCTGCAGAGGTCTATGGGAGCTGAGAGGGAAGAGAGAAGTATTTACTGAGCATGCAGGGACTATATGATTTCAAATGTTTCTCATGTGGCCAAATCTGGAAAGTTTTCACAAGAAAGGCAAAAGGCATATCCTTAGCAGTAGGAGTCACCCATTTGGCCAAATTTCAGGCCCCTCTTCCACATGTAGTAAGAAACCTCACCTTCCTTTGGGCTCCTTCCAGCCACTATCCAAGGAGAAGAAGCTGGATGAGCCTTGGACATTTTTGCCTGTGTTTGGCACCACTATTCTAACACAGGAAAGTAACCTTTTAGCTTTCTTGAGAAACAAGAAAAAGACAAACACTTTGACTGAAACTTCTCACCATGAATTTGAAGGGAAGATGTGATCTGCAGGATGGAAATACTCAGCCGAAATGGCAGAGATCTGACAAACCCGTAGTTCACTCAAATGGAGGTCTGATATAATGGAAAATGTCAAACTCCCATAGAGCCAGAAAGCTACTGGGCCTTCTCATAAAACATTCAAGTAAGATGACTAGCACAAAGAAGTATCTGTTGCTAGAGAACAACTCCCACATTAAATGAAATTATGGTTTTGGGCTTTTATTCTCCTACAACCTCTTCACAGTACAGAAACATCTACCTTGTCTTGGTGGGAATGTACCAAATTGCAGAACTTTAAATTATCTGCAAGCCAGTTTTGTGTCAGTATTTCAGCTGGAAAACTGTATCAAAGAATTCATCTTTCACTCCTCCTCGTTTGTAGTGTTTTCTCCTTGTCATTCTTACCCTCTTGGATGTGAGGGGAGAAATCTTTGGCAAAGACTGTTTCTATGTTTCTAAGCTGATACATTTTGCTGCCATAGGATCCTGAAAAGGCAAACGCGTTGATGTCAGGGGTGTGCAACTTGCAATTGTGAGGAGAAGGACAGCTGCGTGCATCTATACCAAGCAGAAACTTTAAATCCCTTTACTGAAAAGAAGTCAGTAAGACGTGAGATTGATTGGATCCTCAGTTTGTGAGACCCAGTTCTTCCCTTATTAATGAACTTAATATCCTTACCTTCTACTATGTTTTAAGCTGTCTGACTCTGCCCATGACCCTGCTGAGGCATCTTGGCTGACAGGAATTTAGATGTTTACGGCATGCAGTGCTTTCTCTTCAAATCTAGCAGAATGGATTTCCAAGTTGAAAAGAATAGCTTACTGGTGTCTTCTCCCCCTTCCCCCTCTTGAATATTTTGGTTCTACAGTCAAAGAAATGTAACATAAGTAAGAAAATATCAGCAGAGCCTAAAGCATCTGCGACTGAGGAATCAGGGCAACAATAAAAAAGAATGGAGAAAAGGTTAAGAAAAGGAAAGTACTTGTGCTGGCAAGACAGGGGTTAGGTGGGGACAGGAATGAAGAGGAGACAAAATGGATGAAGGATTACAGAGTAAAAATGATTTGGGAATAGAATGTCGGGAGAGGTGAATAGGGTAGAACAATAGAGAAGAGTGTTTGCTGAATGTGAATAGAAATCATTATAAAGTTTCCACCATCTCCTAATAAAAATACAGTAGCCTTGAGTCCCTGTGCTTTATTAAAAACTACAGCTGGAATATATAAAAGACGACAGGCAAATTATTCTCAAAACAGATAACTTCTAGATGAAGGAGAATGTAGAGATTTGATGAGATTTTTTTTAAGGCAAAAGATATTTGAGGAACAAGACTGAAGAAAAGATGTACCGGGCAGGGGAGGAAGAAGAAGAAAAAAAGTGGTGGAAGAAAAAAATAGGGAAGATTTGAGCTATAATTAGCAATTGCCTGTTTGCAGGAAACAAATTATCTCTTACCCAAAGAATTTCTGTGGTGCAGGAAAGTGGCAGTCCTAACTCTGTTTTTGTTAGATGTCAGGTATCACCCTCCCTTTTGCTCTGGAAAGTTGACAAGTATAGGATTGGGAGTTTAAACATTTCTACAGAGTGCTCTGTTCAGAATGGGCTTGGTACTGTTTAACGGACAATGAGCTATACTGCAGCTGACAAAATACAGATTTCCTGAACCAAATATATTCAGTTCAAGACATTTTCTTTGGTTATGATGGACAGTAATCCGGCGTGACATAAGGTTTGATTTTGCACGGCAGGTTGCATTGGTTCTCTGGTAAATGGAAGCTGTCCGTTACAAAAAATGCTATTATTCCTATAAAAGACTGAACCGATTTGAAAAAAGGAGAACTGGTTCAAGTCTCCAGCTTACCTACACGTGGAACTTTTTACCCAATTCTCAGTACTGTACTTCTCCATTTGCTATGCATTTTCTCCCTATCTGTCTGAGACAGAATTTGAGAGCTGGAAATTCCCCCTCTGTTGGGAATCATTATGCACAATCTTTTGGTTCCATATTTAGTGGACACTTATAATTTTTCTTGTAATGTCACAGGGAAGCTTTGCATGCTGATAACAAGACACTAGAGGTCTTAGTAAGTGTTTTTACAAGCTTTTCACTTCACTTTCTGATTGATTTTAAGTGAGAAGAATAGCATTTTGTTATGGCCAAAGACTGCAGTTTCTCATAAGCTGTGTTTTTTCTTTATTTATGAAATACTTTGGTCTGGATAGACTCTGAGTTACTGTAGGGCTTACTGGGGTAAGCTGAAGTCCAGATTGCTTTTCCCAGGTATGAATTTCAATCAAAACCAAACAACTGATGAACACATTTCCCTAGAGACTGATTTAAGTAGTGGTATTTCATCTGTATAATTCCTAAACAATATTTTCCTACATGTGTAGAGATAAAAGAGAAGTTTTGCTTATGATATTTTGGAAAACATGTTAGAGACTTCTTTAGACTTCAATTTGTCCTTTTTGAAGGGGAACACATAGAGAAATTTTTAATGCAGTTGGGTCAAGGCAAAATTTGAATGAAAAAAATATCAAAAATAAAAATCTGAACTTATTTGAAAAAATGGTCATATTCTATCAAAACCATAAAATTTTCAATAGTCATAATGTCAAAATATTTTTACAAACACTTTTGAATTAAGTTTTGGACTAAATTGCAAGGGTAGACCCATAATTATGCTGCATTTTAGAAGGGGGTCTATTAGCAGATATAATAGAAATTTTTAGCAAAGGCTCCTTCAGGTTTTATTTACAGCCAGCATTAGCTCAAGAGTTTAGTGGGCAAACAAGCCTGCCAGATATGAAAGAGACAAGAAGAAATGTGTCTTGGCATGCTGGGGAGGATAAGTATGGAGAAAGCAGCAAGTATTATATTTGATAGTGATGGAATGTAGCCTGAAATGACCCTCTATTCTTGCCTATTGTTAACTTTTTCCCATGCAAAAAAATGTCACAGCCTGTGAGTTAAGTTCTTAACAGCAGCTGTCTGGACGGTGGGAGAACAAGCTGTTTACATACGTTGTTACAGATTTTTGATGATGTGTTGTTTTGGTTCCCTACCAAAATGGAGGTTCCCCTGTGGTACTGTAAAAACATAGAGATTGGTCTCACTACAGAGAGACTCCAGTCAAAGCTTGTGAGATAGACAACGGAGGGAGAAAAAGTAGTTTGTCCAAGGTCATGGTATAGGTCAGGGGCAGTACCAGCAGGAAAACAGGACCCAAACTTCAAGTCTTTCTGGGTTTAGGTAAATAGGGGCATTTACCAGTGTAATCGCTCCCCTGGGTAAGAGTGCCCACACGAAGTATTATGCGGCACAACTCCAGCTGTCAAGGATGCTGGTGCAGTTACGTTAGTAAACTTTCCCAGGCAGATGAGGCTCTGCTCCTGGCCTTTAACCATGATAACCCCATTGCAAAGAGACCTTCTGCCAAGGAGTGTTGCTGGAAATTTAGCAAGAGGAAGGAAAGAAAAAACAAAACAAAACAAAACAGCCCTCACTTCAATTAGAGGAAAAGATAATTCCTTTCAAGTTGAGAGGCTCGACTCCTGCTGGCCTTTGTTCTTAAGCTTACCCTTGCTGTAATTTCATAGAGCAACTGGAATAATGCCAGTTTGTTCTGTGATTACCCTCAGCTGGAGCACAAAATTAATATCTCACTAAGTAATTCAGTACATGATGGGTGAACATTGAGTTAAACATGCCCTAAAAAGCTAGAATTTTCCATGTTCATTGGTTCAGTGACAATTAATTGCCTGTGTTCATATGTGTTTATGAGTCTCAGTAAACAGGCAGCCTACTTACGTCTCCCCATTACCTTCAGAAATAAACTTCCTTAAGAAAAAAATCTCATGTTCCCCGATTACAATCTGATTTTAGGTAAACAGAGGGGTGGGGAAGGTGGCTAGTAAGCAAGACTTTGGAGGGAAGGAAGGTAGGAAGTGGAGAACTTTATCCCTCTGAAATCATACCACATCTAATACTGGTAGTATTAAATTAATATGCTGTGAGAGTGAAATGGCCTTGGTTAGTCCTCTTACTGTTTGGGGGTTTGTTTGACATTTTTATCCTAAGAGTTTACACTCAAGACCAGAAGCAATATTTACTAACTTGTGATGTAGAGCTGCTATAAAAAATACCACCTTTGAAAGGCATGTGTTCTAGCCTGTGTACAATCCTGGTGTTTTCTGAAAGCCCTAAATTATTGATATGTGATCCTATTTGAGGATACACTAGTGATATGCTACAGTCAGTGTTGCTCTCCATTTCTTCATGTTGCATTTCTCTGACATCCCTTTGCTTTATCTCCCCATGAATCTCCTCCAGATCTGAAAGGAAGTACCAGTCCTTTTCTCTGTCAGTTGTATTTGCTTTGGCTTTTACCATGCAATGGGGGTTTGTGGAGAGGAACCCACCATTCTTTGTGAAAGGGCATTGGTGTTTACTGGTCATGTTACTTAATTCTCTTCCACTTCACAGAATGAATTAACACTTGCAAGGGTTCTGAAATGCATAGGAAACAGAGTGTAGACAAAAGAGTAAGATAAGATAATTTACTTCGGTTGTATCGATTAGCATCTGCAGAAAGAGGACTTTAACACAGAATTGGCTGCTAGTTTCATTTGCTTATGCAAGAGATTATATTAGATGGAAAGCACAAACAATTTGGTATCAGTGAATGTTCACTGTTGTTTGTTTTCCCCCAAAATTTTTCACTCTGCTGCTCTCTGAAGATTTCCTTTAAGATTGGGCCTTTATGTAAAAGTAGACCAATGGAAATACCTGAACCACAGTATTAAGACAGAAGATGATAAAGTGAAAAATAATAAACTCTAATGGCAGATAAATGCCACGACTTTGTTGTTGTCCCAGATCTCATACATTAACTCTTCCAGATTTATTCTAGACCACCTGCAGCTGTGCCTAATTCTGGACTTTGTGGTGGCTGCTGGAGAGTGGAGAGCAAACCTGACTCTCCAGGCAGGGGAGGTGTGTATGTGTGGAAAGCCACCCTCAGTGGTGTTTAGTCTCTTGTGAGAGGGCAGCTGAAAATGATGGCATCTCCCACTTCAGAGAGATTTCATTGATCGCAGATTCTTAATGCTGTCGTTGTTAATCGAAGTGTTTGATTGGGGTATTTTTGTGCATGTGTCTTTTTTTCCCCACCTCCTCCACTGTTATCACATGCTGTACTGATGGTTGCACCAGGATATATCACTTGTTAGAAATTCAGTTAGCTATCCTTAGGCAAATCAGCTTGATAAATGAAGTATTAAATAACAAGATTCAGTGTTCATCAATACAGTTTTAAGGTACCTGGACTGAAGGAGCTGACAGATCTAGAAATAAAATCAGTATTCTTCTTGTAACCCATTGTAAACAAGCTGTCAAGCATGACTACGGTCTCCTTTGAAATAGCTTTAATGAGTAAATAGAATAAAAGCAGAGAGACAGCGTCAAAAATGTAAGCCTGAGATAATTGTTGTTCTTTTTTTCTTTAACCTATCCTATTGCGTTAGGTAGTGGCAGCTGTATTTCTGCTCTCAACAAGCCAATTTTCCCTAGTCCTAACTTAGACAATTTTGACATAATTTTGTCTCAAAAGTTAATATTTCTAGAATATGTATTGCTGCTTTTCAAGAGCAAGGAGCTTGAAAATGTTTGAATTGCTCCCTGACGCTGATACCCATGACTTTAGAAGGTCTTCATACGATAGGCAGAAAGAAAGAAGTGTAAGTAGAAGTGTATTTTAGCAAGTAACAGTCTCTGCATTACGTTCTTCTACTCGGTGTCCACTTTTTTCTTTTAACTCACTTTTTATGAATGAAGAAATCTGCATTTTATGAAAAGTAAAAATACATCCAAACATATGTAATTTCTGTACTTCACGCTGCCAGGAGAAGCATTCTCTTTTTTTTCCCTGTCAGTTAACTCTAGGTTTTGTGTCCACGACTTTGGTTTTTGCTGAGTTTCATTTCTAAATTTCCCATTCAAGAGATCCTTGTTGCCTGCCTGTCTTGTAAGTCTCCCACCAGGTTGCCATCACAAGAGGCAGCAGTACCCTTGCAGGTGTGCTGGGACTTGGCTTGCTCGCTGGATTCCCAGGAGTGGGCCTGGCTTGGGATTGATAACAAGCCTCCAATAAGAGGGAAAAAAGTTGTGAAGTTTTTTTGCTGTTGCTCACTGGGATCGAACAGCTTGTCTTTTCTTTTGAGGAACATTTATACTTAACACTCGGTAGGCAAACTGCTATTTCAGTTTGCAAGTGGATTCGGTTATTCAAATGCACAGGCCAGAAAATGAAGGGGATTCTATTTAAACAGTGTGCTCCCAAGTCACAGATGATCTTTTTGATGTCTGTATTTTGCAAATGGAAATTTTCCATTTTCCAGCACTAGCATTTGTTCAGAGGCTGTGTGCTATCTAAATCTGCTTTTGTGGCTGTTCATTTGCATTTTTGCTATGCTATATTGCCTCCCGTCTTCTCCCCTTGGCCCCCTACTCTTTTATATTGAATTCCTATTTTTGCTGCCTCCACTCTATCTTGCATCTCCAAAGGCTCAGTCATGCAAGGTGCTGAGTACTCAGAACAAACAGTAGAGGCTTCTCAGCACCTTGTCAGGATTACAGGTGAAAAGGGAAAAGCAAACCATCTGTGCATATAAGACTTTTGCTGGGAGAGAGCAGGATGGAAGTGGAGTTGTTACCTACATAAGTAACAGTCTGGCTTCTCCTGCAGCTCCTGACCTTTTTCTAGTTGTGAGAACTGCTGGTGCTCCTGGCCAGTGTGTCTGATGGGGGTGTGTGTTGAAATCTTGTGTTGAAATTTTATGGCATGATGTGAAGTACTCTCAGTAGTCAGGTGACATAGCCAAAATGGTCCTTCCTGGCTTTAAAATAATGGCCACAACAAGCCTTTCATGTTCAGATAGATCTCTTGGTCAGAATGCATGGTTTTCTACTTCCTCAGTATTTCTTTTTTATTTCACCCTGTACACATAGGTTCTTTCTTTCCCCAAATCTGGTTACATGCACTTCTACAAGCAAACCACTTAACAAGAAAAACTGCGTTAATATCCTGAGGGAAAAGTGAGAAGGTGGGGAGAGAAGCACAACAACTTAATTCTGGCAGTTGAAAGAACAGTCTGAAAGTTATCAGGCTCAAAGTATCACTGTACCGTCAAGTAATCACTGTTCACTTCTGCAGATACCAACCCTCAAACAGTCTATTTCACCCTTGGGAAAAGCAGAGGGAGAGGAGAAAAAAAGAGCATAAGCAAGAGTATCACTGGAGTATCACTCGTATCAGTACCATGAGATGCAACATGTTTAAAGCTGAGCAGCAATATATACCATAGGGCTGGGAGATGGGAATTGTCGGCTTCTTCTCCCATTCCTATCTTCCTTCTTCATTCACCTCTGCTCTGAGCTTCCAAGGGACCACACAGTCCTGGCCAGCTTGGATTTAAGTAGGAACTGGAAATAATAATTAGTTTACTCAACCAGTCCTTTCTTCTGAATCTGTTTCAGCAGGTTTGGAAGCTGGAGCAATGTGCTCCACTGTGCTTCTCTGGATGGGCAAGAACTCCCAGCTAATGCTTGTGTAGAACCTTGGGAACAGAGCACTCTGCAGAAGTTTCACTCCTGAAATAGGAGGGGCAAATACCTATGTATGCATGGCATGTTGTTCCACTGTATGATACAGGAGTGGGACTTAAATAGTAGTAATTGATAATTATTGATGCTTGATTTCACACAGATGCATGGGCAGTGTTTTGAGCATGTGTGTACGGCTTCCTGTGAACTCACTGGCTATAGGGCAGTTATAGTAATCCATAACGAAACCCTCTGCTTACGAAAACAGCAAACTGCCAGAGTAAAGCGTGATATTTCCATGTTCCTGTCATGTGCAAGCACGTGCCCACAAACCAAAACACAGCTGGCAAGTCTAATTTTAGCTCTACCAGCCTTGAGAAGTGTCCCTTTAAAGAAATTCTTTTTATAATTTTTTTTTTTCCTGGAGCAATTTGGTTGATAATACAGCAGCTGACAATCCTGCTGCAATACTACCGAGGATTTAAATAAAAACAAAAAGAAACTGATGCCCCACATTATTTCCACCCCCCCAACAAAAAAAAAAAATAAATAAATAGGCAAAGCTTCTGTAGAAAGGCCCAGGAATTTGATGACATGTTAAAGGAATAAGTGATTTTAAAAAAGAGGGAGAGAAACGCTGTGATTTGTGCAAAAGAAGACACATTTTGTTTTTCCCGCACTTTCCTATTGGTAATTTGTAGTCCTGTTGCAAGACACTCTTGCTCCGAATCTGTCGGAGGACGAATACTTTGTGGCCGCGGGGCTGACACAGGTCCTGGGCGTTGCGGCAGGTGTGCGGCTCCGGGCTGGGTGCGGGTCTTACACCTGGGCCTGGGCTGCGGGGCTGCTCCTGTGGTCCGGGGAGCCTGGCCGTTCCGGGGGGTCAACCAGAGCAGCGGGTAACTTTGGTAGGCACTGTGGAATGTTCACACGTCTGGCCGAAAACCCCCCGTAAGTCAGGCCGGGTGAATTGCCTCTTTACCCTCTTCCTCCATTTTGTTCCAACTTTAAATAAACCGAGTCTTATATAAGCGGGCCGACAAAGTATGTATTTAATATGTCTGGCCCCGGGTCGCCCCTCCACGTAGTGCCGAATGA
>JANHGB010037151.1:11540-28522 GCA_026283785.1 Coracopsis vasa | reverse complement strand
CAGAGCCGTTTTTAAGAGAGATACAATCAACTAGGTTGGAAAAGACCTTTAAGATAAAGACCAACAATTACCCAAGGATCACTAAACCATGTCACTAAGGGCCTTATCTACACAGTTTTTGAACACTTCCAGACATAGTGAACTCACCACTTCCCTGGACAGCCTGTTCCAATGCAGTTTCAATGAAGAAATTTTTCATGACATCCAGTCTACATCTCCCCTGGCACAGCTTGAAGCTGCTTCCCATCGCTTGTTATTTGGGAGAAGAGACAAGCCACCTCCTCACTCGATCCTCCTTTCAGGTAGTTTTAGAGAGCAATAATGTCCCTCCTGAGACTTCTCTTCTTCAAACTAAATAACCACAGTTCCCTCAGACGTTCCACATAAGACCTGTGCTCACATGTTCCTATATACTGACAGCTGTGAGGGAGTCCTTTATTTTTCTGTATATAGTGCAATTTTTCAACTTACTGTCATATTTAAAGGTGATATTGAGCAGTCCATTGTTCCTGGTGACTGGTGACAGCCCCTGTAGAGAAATATCAAGAAAATAATTTTAATAAAGCAACCATTTTGAACTCGTGTAGATTTTTATTTTGTAAATAGTTCACTGGAGGATGAACGAGCTTGTGATTTTTTCCTTCTGTTCTGGCACATCGTCCACCAGTCTGACCACAGGCAATGATGGAACAGACTGTACACACCTGCATGCACTCACCTGTCAGCAACTTTCAAATGTAATAATCAAAGAAGTGAAAAGAAAGAGAAATTGAAGTCTGAATGCAGTATCTGCATGAAGACACGAAATTGTGACTTAAGCAGTACGACCACAGCAGCTGCGAATCACTTATTTCTGAAAGTGATGTGATGTTCTCAACTTCTACCACCTTGGTTAAACACGCCCGTACAAACCCCACATCTTTAATCAGGGTTTAATGACAAATCAAATTGGGTTCTCCAGGGCAAACACAGTGCAAGAAAAGAGAATGTGAGTCAGAAAAAGCTGATGTCAATTCTGCAGTCATGAAAATGTGTATCAGAAGTTCAAACGAAGAGAAGGAACGACACTGCCAAGCACTGTGCTCATAGCACTTCAGCTCTATTTTCTTGGTGAAGGTCATTTTCAGGAAAGAAATTAATAGGTAGGAGCAAAACAGTACAAGAACTGATTAAAGAGAACTCATCACCTCTCAGACACTCCTCAGCTCCAAACAGGTGCCTGAAGGACACCCTTTCCTATTTGTCTATTGGGCAAACTGACCCACCACATTTTCAGCACACACCAAATTTATCTATAATCAAGTAATCCTTTTTTCCTAAGTCTAATATTATTCAATGCTCACAAGAACTACACAGAACTCAAAGCTTAACATAAACTGAAGTACAGTAAACCTTGGTTATGTAAAGTGTCTTACGGGCCTGGTTCATCAGCACACCCAAATTGTACATTGGAGAAAATTACTACAGAGAAAGTATCAGTGTCCAGTGTCTAGGTACATGCCTACATCTATCTTTCATCAATTTATCTTATGCGGATATAATTATATGTAATTTATGTTTCTGTGCCTGATAACTCCTGTGGAATTTATATTTCCATGTCTTATGTGGTTTATGTACTGGATTACTTTTCTGTTGTATTTTTTTTTACGTGAGAGGCCCCAGTCATTTTACCACGTGTTGTAAATTTTTTAAAGAAAGCCTTGCTGAGAAGAACTTAATTAGACAAAAACACAGATGGAGAATTTAAATTTCAATCTTTCCATTGATTATTGGCTAAAATCAACAAGTAGTTAATGAAGAACAAATGAAACAGTGGATTTCCAACAGAGATAATTCAGATGACATATCCCATGACATTTCCAGTAGAAGTTCATATTGTAGAAATCCATTACATCAGACACCTTTTTCTATTATCAAATACTATTAAAGCAGATACTGCCATTCTTGCCAGTGTTACAGAAACTGAGGACCAATTAGAGAACTCTTCTATTACTCTCCCAAGGAGAAGTCCAAATACATATGCAGACTGCCAAGTCTGCTCTCTCTTCTATAGCTATGGAAAAGAAATTCACCTTATCCTTCAGAAATCACTGGAATTGGTCATGAAACACAAAATATTTCATCACCCTCACCAGAGGCAAGGTTGAAAACTGGAACAATGATTTTTATAGAATAGTACCATTTGCCCTGAAAGGCAAATAACATCATATTTACCATTATCATTAAAAAAATCCCACCCATTGACATAGAATTGCATCCGGGTTTACTACTACAATGTAGAGAGCAGAAGTTAATAGTATAAAAGGACTCAAACAGTAATTGGGTGTTGTCAGGATCACTCCTAAATATTCACTCTATGTCACTTAATAGTTAGAAACAGGCAGTGAGAAAGAAAAACAAGGTATGAGTTAAGTTACCATTAAAAAAAGGTAAAACGCTACATAAAGGATGAAAGCAAATCAGATCTTGATAATATTGTTAGAAGTTAAATTTGTAATGTCGCCTTCTTAGGTGGCTTTCCATTTATTTAACTTTGATTTAGTTTGGCATTAAGCACGCTGTTACACAAAACTGTTTCCTGAAGCAGGAAGGTGTCGAGTTTTTTCAGTCTTAACTCTTCTATTAATACCAGTTCTATTCTGACTCATTTTCTGTTTCGCTTGAACTAAATGTCATTTAACTTACTACTACTACAGCAAAACAAAGACATTCTGTTTGATTAAAAAAAAAAGTATTGAGTTTTCACATTTATAAATGCAAATAAACATCAAACAATTTAATTTTTACCTGTCTTCCTTTTGTGTCCTAGAGCTGAAGTTTTGAGAGACAAATTTCACCAAATCCCAGAGAAAATCAGCACAAGTAATTTAATTCATTAGATGTATCTTTTATTTCCCATATATTCAAAAAGTATAATGTAGCAGTGTAAAGGTGTCATGGCACCTTTAATTGTATTTCTGCTGGAATTATGGTGACATCATAAAACACGTAACAGTTAGGAAGAAATCAATATATCACTATCATCAATACAGCAGATGCAAAAAGTAAATATAACATAAGGCAAACTCAGCTGAACTTAAGCAGCCCAAGGCACTTACTGGTTGTAAAACTTTGCTCCAAAGTATACAGAAGTTGAAAAAAGCCTGCAGTAATTTGCAAGAAAATGAGGGTCACCTTAAATTGCTGAACTATGTAACTGTCGTATCAGTAACACGCTAAAGCATGTAAGCTGGTCAGGCAATTCCATCATGCTAAACTTTGGTATTAACCCTACAAGTAGTTACTCCTCTAAGTTTAAAAATGTACTCTTCCAGGAAGCAGTCCCTTGTTTTAAGCCATAAAGTAACTGCACTATTTAAATGGCTTATAGCTAAGGCATTTTGTTTAGAGCATCGTACTTTAAAACTATAAATACTAATGTTATGGCCTTAGGGCTCCGCATTCTTAGCTAATTAACTACTAACATTTGTTGAATTTACATGCAGCTTGTAATTTATTCTGAACCTTACTAGAAAGCAAGCCTCCATTGCCTGCAGCTTTATCTACAAAATCCCTTTGGTCCACATACTTCTATGCACACTGACCGAGAAGGAATACATAGGAAAGAAAACAGACAAAACATCTTTTATCAAGAACTACAGACCACTGATCTTTAAACAGATAATTGAAGTTGAAATGCACACAGATTAAATTACAAATAACCTTATCTGTTAAAAGGAGAGTGTGTGGGCATATTATCCATAACATTAAACCTCAGATCATCTGAGCTCAAAGCATAGAACGCCACATAAAAACATGGTAAGCTAAGCTCCAAGTCCTGCATCTATGCTGGGCATTTCCATCATATATCACACACCTCAAATCACAGAAATCAGGGCTGGATCTGTTCCTCAACCCACATGAACAGCTTGAATAGGTAAGGTTAAGATCCTAAGATACCCTACATCAGCACAGTTCTGAATAACACTAACAGACATCATCTCCTGAAGAATTAATAACTCATTTGGATATTCAAGGCATGTGCAGGCATTCTATTTAATACCCATCCTTCAACATGTATTAATAAGAGGCAAAGACTATTACATGAAGTTAACCTGTATTTTTGTTCATTTGTATTTTTCTAATACCTACCCTTCATTTATGGTAACAACTTAATGAAATGCACTTACAAGAAGTCTTTCTACCCATTACTACGCCACAGAGTAAGGATTACACTTCCGGAAATAAAGTTTAAATGTAATTTTTAACCACAGGAGCTAAATGTGTCTCCAAGAAAAGTTAAACTCATGTCTGCCATCAGAGGCAGGGATTAAATACAACGGAAAGAAATAAAAAATCTGCTTAATTTTTCTTGTTGAACTTTTCCCTCTTCCTTTTATTCTAGAACATAAAGAGTTTCATATTTTAAATTAACATCTATTTTTTATATTTGACAATTCCTGCCAGAGACAGCATTGGTGATTTCTTGTCCTATGAATAACCATTTTTACAAATAATACTGAAATATACTCCAACATTCAACTGTTGTTGAGCAAACACTCTTCCATTTAATAAAGGCAACAGGGGCACTGTCAGGCAGTCACTTTAACATCAATACTAGGAAACATAGATAGATGCTAACACTAATTAGAGAGATCTGGTAAAGGAGGTAGGAAATCGCTATCCCTCAGGCGTAGCCTTGTGCACCAGACCAAAACAGTAATCATGATTCATCTTTCATATGTTGTTAATCAATGCACACATGGTCCTAATTTCATGCTCCCACAAGGCAAACTGAAGGGACAATTGTTTTTGAACTCTAACATCAAGATGAATAATCAAGGTTTATCATACCCATTGCTCAGTAAACTAAAAGCTTTATATTTGACATCTGCTCTTTTCATTGTACAGCTTTCCGATGCTTTCACCCAAGTTAAAATATTTTCTATTTCTACAGTCATCAGTAAACAGATTATCTGCACTATTTATACATCTGCATTCTGGATAGCTTTCAACAGAATACAACAAAATACATAATCCATGCTAACATTTGCTATATAACTTGTATGTGTTACATTGACTGCAGAATGAATTCTAAACCCTGGCTGGCTGGGTTTATACTGTGCTAATCCACTATAATAAAAAAAAGAAAAAGCTACTTCATATAAGAATCTGGGAAATGTAACTTTCTTTTAAGAGTAACATGTAATACTTACTTTCATAAACCAAACATAAGGAACTCATACTCCATTTGTTTAATAATTGTCCAGACCTTTTATGATCATTAAGTATCTTTTTTAACAAAATGACAACATTATCCATGGTTTTATGGTTGACTTCCCACATAGGTAATTACACTTTGTCTGAACAAATTCTCCTGCCATTTTACTAGATATGGTTTTCTCAAGTTCCTCGTCTCATGAAAGGATATTGAATTGAACAGCTGCTGACTTAAATCCTGCCAGAGAATGAGCTGGTTCCCAAATGTACACACATATACTCATATACCAGCTAGCTTCACAGGGGTCTTTTAGGATCGTTGGGGTTGAAACATGTTTATGGAAGATCCCAAATTGTAGTGTATCTGAAAAAAAAACCCCAAACTCCAAACCTAAACCAAACAAAAAAAACCCCACAAAAGAACACCAACAGTAGAAATGCCTTTTTATTATGCCTCATTCCTGGGTATTTTAGTTCCTATTGAAAAAAGGCAATGTGGAAGGTTACCTTAAGACATTTGTCAGTCTGATAGTAAGAAATCACTTGAAGAAATACTAGGAAAAGTATTTACAGCCTGACTCTTCAGTATGCAACGTGGCTCCATGCAGCTGTTCACTGACTGTATGTCAACTTGGAGGAACAGACGGTTCCTAAAGCCACAATCTAACAACAGAAGCAAGTTTCATCTCTGCTATTTGCTGCCTACCGTGAAAATCTTAAATCTCCAAGTCAAACCCAGGAATTCAATGCAGCAAAGCATAGTAGGAAAGGGGCACCAGCTCTTGTTTCTCTCATGCAATTTGCAGGTTTGCATAAGAAGTTTTCTAGGGTTTGCCCTGTCACACTTATTTTTTCCCCAGCTTCCAAAGTTTGGTAAATTAAATTCTCCACTTTCAAGTTAGATTTCCAACTTTCAGTTTGGTAAATTAAAAACTTACAAAAACCCACACAAACAAAAAGCCCCCAAAATCAACAGAATATTTTCAAACAATAGGCACTTCCCACACACACTACAGAAACGTCTAAGGATATTTGGACAAAAGCCAAAAGTCTGTATTTAAACCAGTGTTCTCTTAACTGTGGGATATGACCCCTAGCAGGCGAGCTGGGAGAAAAGATGAGGTGTCTGGGAAGGGGAGTGGGAGACAAAGCCATGCCAAGACAGGTGCACAAATGGTGATTGTGATTGGGAAGGAAAGGGGTGCAAATAGGAAAGTTGTTTTTAGAGGAACCCAAGACAAATTAATTAGAAAAACACTGACTTGTGCTATAAACAACAAATAAACAGAGTAACTCACATGTGAAATAATGGAGGAGAAATGAATGCAGCCTGTTCCGCATGCTTACTGCTTCACGTATAACACAGCACACTGTAAAATGAACAAGCTAGCTAATTATTCCACTCAAAGAATAGATGTCTTCTTATGGTAGGAAGTTATTACCCACAGGGCCCCTCACACTTAGAGGAACAATTGCATAAGCTCTGGATTTTAGCTTATGCCCCGGCGCTTCTAAACTAACCTGTCTAGGAAACAATTAAATAATGTATTTTCATTGATTTAATTGACTGCTCATTTAATGTGCAAACATGCAGAGCCATAAACTGAGGCCCAGACTTTCTCCCCCAAAGATATTCAAAGAGAATTAGAAGACAATCAAGAAAAGGTTTCAAGAGGTGACTGAAGCATGAGAGAACAATAGATATATTATTTCTATTAATATATATAATATATATGTATATGTTCATTCATTCATTTTGCTTACCACAGTAAGAAATTATGTGGCTTTCAAAGGAGGGAACATAAGGAAAGCAAAGAACAATATTTCAGAACTACGAAATGTATCTTTCAAGATTTTATGCACATAGAGGCTTGCTGCTTCTCCTAAACCAGCAAGTACTTCCAAGCCAGCCAGATCCAAAAAGAAAGTTTTTTCCTTTAAAGCCTAGCATATGCAATGGCACCTGGAGAACAAATAAAAGGGACTTATTTCCAAAATCATAAATAGTTCACTAATAGTGTACTGCTGCCAGATTCCTACCTTTCAAATTGGAAACTCCTCGCACGAGCTCTTTGTTTGATCCCAGGTTTCATCCAAAGAAACAGAAAATCTGTAAAAGTAACTAGGATTGACTTCATAGGTTCAGTTTTAAGCTTCAGCCAGCACACAAGTCACCATTTTGACTATTTTAGCATGGCTTTTTTGTTCTTCGCTTATCAATCTAATGCCAAAGTGCATTAAAGTGCACAAAACCCCCTTATAATTCTGAGAGAAACTGTCATCAAATGTGGATTAATTGCTTTATTCATAACTGTTCTACCTAAAAAATTCTAATTTGAAATTTACTGCATTGCTGGAGAGTTTAATTGCAGACAAGCTTAGAGCAAGCAGACTGGAGATACTCCACCTGCAGTACAGAGCGGGTTTATCTGATTTGTAACTTTTGAAAGTGATAAGAACAGCTGCTTGCAAGGAAATCTTTAAAGCAGAATATCACATAAAGGCTGGAATGTGAAAAATCTGACATAACATGTCTATTTTGTTTCGTGTGTATTAACACAACGTCTCCCCCAGTCCTAATCCTTTTCCTGTATTATTCTGAAGTCACTGCAATCCTTAAAGAGCTTTGCAGTTGGAAAATATGAAAAGCATATTCTTAGGGACTTGTTTGTAAGTCTTACTTACACAAATGAAACATACAAGCACGACTAAGGAAAGTACTACATCGTCACAGGAGCTCATGACCGTAAAGAAGACTAATGCATATTAGTTTTGTAGGACCAACACATAACTAGCCCAAAGTTTTGGTTCTAGGCAATATGAGCACAAGGTAATTTAGCAATAACTCCACTTTACTGATTAGAGTGCCACAGAACTCATAAAACTTAAAGTAGATCGGATTTGGGATTGTTCCATCTTAATCCCTCCCTTTGAAGTAATGCAATTATTTTGGACATAAAACCCTATTCTTAGGGACTTAGAAACACACAATTGTACTCATCCATAAGTTTTTAAAACTGAGAGTTCATATGCAGTATGGTTCAATTTCAGGAACAATCAACTACTTGCTTGCCAAAATCCCATGTTCTAGCTTTAAAGAATCTTTCCCCATTCCCCCAACAATATTCTTAATACCTCAAATGAATCATGTTTTTGCTGAAGTAGAAAAGAACTCTCTTTAAAATAATATGCACATTTCTTCCTAAAGTTATGACCCTTGTGAGCTATATAACTTAAAAAGGCTCATGCAATGAGAAGCTAGGAATTTACATGGGATAGGCATTTACCCAGTAGCAATGAAAAGGTACTCATCACTAATTTCAATATCATGAGGGACGTAAGAATAACAACATACCAAAAAGCACCATATTTACTTCATATACAGCCATGCTATACAATCCCCTCAATCAAAAGTGAGAGGCAGATTGCTATAGCTTCAGAACAGACTGGCACGACAGCTGTACCAGACATCTGGATGGTGAGAAAAAAAGGCAAAAATGGAGGGACCATTATGTCAAACACAATGACTAAAAATACTTTTTGGTTAGAAGTAAAAGTTCTTGTACATCAACTATACTAATAAAATAAGTTACCTTTCCCTATAAATCTGCCCCCAGGAAGCAATCAAGCATTCCTCCCTTTCTTCCTTTCACAAAGTTAATGGACAAGCTGGATAGGCTGGCTTCCTGCAGAGCCAGAAACAAAGTCTTGGTTATGCTGCCCTTCCTTCTAACTGTGTTAGAGGTACAGGCTTTGGTTCCTTCCCTACTACACATTGTTACTGCCCCCTCCCCGAGACAAGCATGCAGAGATTCCTGTTGCTGAATTATGCAGTAGTGCAGGGCAGGGGGGGATTATTTTAGCAAATACATTTCTTCTTAGAGCCTCTGTCTAGTCCTGGTCCCCGGAGATGAAAATTACTCCCACAGCTTAAGCAGAAACACATTCAGCAGTGAGGATTAGAAGGTCCAGTGCTTACTACATACTGAGGATCCACATGGTTGAACTTCAGAGGCACAGGCAGATACATTTGGTGGCTGCAGATTTAAAGCTGCAGCTGCCAGGGAATTTATACACTCCTCGTTACCCTCTATGGAGTACAGCCATCATCTGCAGCCAAAAAAACTCCATTTGGAATGTGTCAGAAATACGCATAAAGCTGCACAAACACTTCTGATCCACCTGAAGGATACTTGGATGAAAGGATTGTCAAATATTCCAGCTACACTGGCCCCTCTCTGCAAGCAAACTGGAGCTTCCCCACTCATAGCCATTTAAGTAGGAAAAGCTCTGCCAAATGATGATCAACACCAGGAATCTGAACACAACAAAATAAAACCATCCAAAATACGGCTTTCTGAGGAGACCTCCTTAAGAATGCTTCTGAGTACTGCCAAGCTTGAATAAAATTTACCTTAGAATTCACCTGATCAAGGTTTTTTCTCCTAGAGTTCTGGTTTTCACACTCTGAAAAATCCATGTATTTTGCCCCTAACTGTGCTATTCAATGATCTCTTTATAACAGAATAGCTTCTGCTATCAAGATTGTTAAGGCTTTTCACAATGAAAAAAAGATGAAGAGAAGCCAGAACACATTCAAATATTCCTGCGTGCTCACCTCTCTTCAGTGCTTGGATTTGAAAAGCATTAAGTATTGCTAAACGTTACTGTTGGGAAAAAAATCAAGGAAATGTTTGTGTTCTAAGTATATCTGTGCTGGCAAACTCTTCAGGCATTATGCGATACCAAGTCTTGTGAGGTTTTTAACTACTAAAAAAGGGAACCTAAATACAATTTTTTAAATAGAGATTTAATGTTTGAAATAGTATTGAAACTCCAGTCTGACTGCATTCAGTTTCCACCAATAAAAGTCACACCCTATGGATATCACACTTTATAATACACTTGAACAAGTAAAACAGTTTAAGAGATGCATTTTTCCTACGTATTTCATGTTAAGTGCTTTTGAGAGTAGGCCAAAGCAAAGGTTACACGTTCTATCCATACAGTACTTGGCTAGTTCATAACTGCCATTTTCATACTAATTAATACACTCCTTGACGTGAAACGTGATAGCTGCTAAAACACTGACACAACCTGTATCACAACCTGCCTGGGCTTTAAATTACTTCAGTGGTGCCACTTGCTTAACTACTCTTTAAACTCTGGCAGTATTTCCATTCCAAATCTTTTTCATAAGGGATTGCTCTCACCCAGTTCCTAGAACCTTGGAGCACTTTGGGGTTTGTATTATTGGTTAAAATTGGATTAGCCAATTAAAAACAAAACTCTGGCAAAGAAAATCCACATCTTGATAACATTTAACTTTTCAGTCAAAGCAGCTTTCTCTTAAATGATGAATTCCCACTCTTACTAATTAATAATAATACGAAATAACACCTTGGGAAAAATAACAGGAAACCTAAAATCAAATACTGGATGTACAAATGCAGGCTTGGCATATGGGTCTACTCTCATGGCCTGCTCGGACAAGATGCAGGAATGGTACAAAGTGCATTTAGCCTCAGGAAAAATACCACTGCTGTGCTGCTCTTAAGAAATCCCTCTGGTTTCCACACAAGCAGCACCAATAAGATCCAGACTCATTCCACACTAAGTCCTTACCAGTGAAAGGAACCCAAAGAGAGGGTATCTATCCTACACTGTAATTTCACCTACCTCACTTAAATGGCTAGAAATTAAAAAATCCTTTTAGAATATGCATCAAACACATCATCTGTTCAAGTGAAAAAAGAACTCAGCAAAGACTTACATTCTTACATAGCATTTCCGTTGTGGGAACACTGGAAAGGTCAAGCTAGGCTAGGTGCCAGGGTGCAAGAGGCTGTAACTGATAATCACCATGGCGTATTTTATAATGTCCACAGACCAGCGTGTTCCTGTGGTGTTGCACATCCATGTAAAGGAGGATGGTGACAATCCTAAAGCCTTAAGGGTAAAAAAGGTTCTCAGACTCTCTTTCCTTCTCACCCAGTTCTCTACAGAACACCTTATGAAGCACTAACCATTAAAAAAACCCCAAAAACGATGACAACAACAAAACCACCCCAGAAACACTTTTTGCCCTATTTTGAACAGAAGATTCACCTTGTGATTTCTCCCTGCTCAGAGACTTGGGAAACACAGATTGATTTCCTGCTTTATTCATACCATACCAGACAACTTCAAGCAACTTCTTAATGTTTTAAGACAACTTAAAGATTTAAATTTTCTTTAACAAAATTTAAAAGAAGACAACTTCTTTTAAATGCTTTAAGGTTTCGAGCAAGCCCTTTAAAGCGTTTTGTGCCTTAGCCTCTCATCTGTAAAATGGGATACAGAATTTCCCTTCCCTCCAGTTGTCTATGAAATAACTTCATATAGCAAAGTACTCAGAGGAAGGACTGCCATTTATCCTGCGTCCACATACACACCGCTCACTTGGCATCATGAGATGCAGATTTCACTTCATGTCCTTTGATGATATAAATAGTAACAACTTTTACAACAAATCCTTAGTTTAAAATTTACCCATCTTTAAAAGGGGAGTGCTTTGGTTTTACACATAGATTTAACTATTTTTTGTAATGAAGATTTTCTGAACCGCCCAACTTGAGTAACAAATCTTGACCCTACTAAGATTTGGTTTTCGGGTATGCAAAATAGAAAAATTCCATGCACCCAAATAACTTCACTGATGCAGAGTTGATAAGCTAAGGCTTGACTATGAAAGAAACTAGATGCACAATTTTCCACATTGTAATTTGTGGATTATTGGCCTGAGTTGTTTTGATTAGTAATAAGGTGTGAGGTGAAGTTATTGTAATAGAATAATCAGGGTAAGTGGTAATAAGTGCTTATATAAATTTGACACAAACTATTTGAAAGCTAAAATACAATCTACTGAGGTTTAGGGGGAAAAAAACCCTGTAAAATATTTAGGAATGAGCAAAGGTCACATTCACAGTGGCAATACAATGAGCTTTCCACAAAGCGATGTTCAAGACACTGAACTACAATCTAGCAGAAACAGGGTGTCAAGTCAGATGTAAAATCATCTGCTCTGATTTTAGTGACAGGGCTTATTAACTTTTCTCTTGTTTTTTAAGTAAATAGTTAGCTTTGTGTAACAATTTTACCATGATTGGACAGAAACCAATCAAGCAAACACAGCAAGTATTATCTGGGCCCTACTTAATCTCTGCCTAATCTGATGATGTTTGTTACTCTAGCCCAGATTCTCCAAGGCACGAGACACACCAAATTCACTGCTCATCCATGTTCCGTAAAATAACAAATAAAAAGCTTCAAATCAGGTTTCTCTACAAATACATGTCCCATCAAGGTACACACACTCTCAGAAGGAAATCATATTAAACTTCTATAGTTTCCCTTTGAACCCTACCATGAATTCCATTTTTCTTCCATCTCAACTTAGCCAAATCATAAAATGTGATTAATTAGTTGAAAGCAAAGGACTCAAACAAAAATTATCCATCAGACTCAGCGCCCACATGGCCACTCCATGGTACTGGTTTCTTCTCATCTGCTCGTCTCACATAATTTTCCTCAAAATAACACCAGATAAACTGGTTTGCACCAGAAAAGTTAAACTGACTCCCCTCTTTCAGTAAATGAACTTTAATCAGTCCCATGCAGTATTTGTAAAGAACTGTATCCTTTAAAGAAGGAAATGCACAATTGTTTCCAAACTTTTTATAACCACATTTTAATGCACAATAGTATGAAAATGAAAAATTGAGTATTTCGGGATGTTAACACATGCTGAAGATAAAAATGTAGAAAGTTTTTCCCCCTGGTTATAACATCCCTTGGATGACCAGCAAACATTTACACTGATCTAGAGATGCAAGAGCCACTTTTACACGATGGCATTGCTGGGACTCTGGCAGTAACTTTGGCCAGCCTGAAGTGCCAGCGCCAAGAAACCCGCAGTCAACACAGCACAAGCAAGAGGATTAAGCATTAGAACAGACCGCCCAGGGAAGTGGTGGAGCCACCATCCTTGGGGGTATTTAAAAGATGTGTAAATGTGGTACTTAGGGACATGGTTTAGTGGTAGGCTTGCCAATGCTGGGCTAACAGCTGGACTCCATGATCTTAAAGGTCTGTTCCAACCTAAATGATTTTATGATTCTGCAATTACTTGAAATGCTCTAAATACTTTAAAATGTAAAGCTGTTCAAATACTACTTAACACATGAAAAATACACAGAAACTTCAATCTGACTGCTTGAAGTTTCCACTTATTACAATCCGTGGGTCTCACACTTCAGAACATATTTCCAAAGGAGAGAACCTGAAGAAATCCATTAGGCTGAAAGAAACTGATCATCACACAGGAGTCCACACTCTTAAAAAACCAACCAATTACAAACAAAAAGACTTTGAAGCAGTTTGGCCACCATACAGTAACTCATCAAATTGCTGTTCACTTGGCATATATAGATATTTACCTGAGAATACATTACTACTATTCCTTCTGCCTTGAAAAGGTTAAGGGATCAGTACTGAAATACAAAGTATGATATTAATTAGTATCTTTACATAAAATACTATAAAGCAACAAGTATTTGAAAAAGTATTATACTCTTCTTAAATAAAAACCTTCTATTACACCAATATTCACAGTGATTTCTCTGAAATCAGACACTTTTCGCCCTAGACCATAGGACTGAAGTGATTTGAAATGGAAATATTTCCTGTCCACTCACTGCCAGTTTCTGTTCCCAGAGTGATATAACAGATGACATCCAGTACAATAAATTCTTTTATTAACCATAAATTTGAGACTGCTTTAGGGATTTGAAGTGTTCTGTTTCATGCTGAAAAAATGTAATGTTATCCACAGCCCATCAGCATGTGTAACAAAAACAGAGCCACAGGTTATAGGGCTTTGATCAAATGATGAAAAAAAAAATCTTCTGAATTTAAAAATACTTGAAAAAGCATCTACAAGCATAACTAACCTTTTATTTTTAAAGAAACACACACACGCTAACTGATCCTTTTCTGTAGGAAACAATCACTTTAACAAAAGGCTCTACATAGAAAGTCAATACCATCAACAAGTTTCCTTCTAGCAATTATCTTATTTAAGAAACCAGAACTGCAACATAAGTTTTAAGAGCTTAAGCATTTAAATACACAGATTAAAAAGTTAAACTGAACCAGTATTTGCCTCAAACTTTCACTTGACCTTTTATCAAAATTAAACTGAATTTATGAATATATAATTCTAAAGCATTGCACAGGAAGATAATACAATACAGACTATAAAACTCTTCCAGTTTAAACCTTCATGTCTAGTAAAATAAAATTACATCATTGTAGTAAATTGAGAAGTGGATCCAAAGGCCGGCATGTTTCACTTCCAATGAACATGATAACTTACAATAGCAACACTACCAATTATAAAATATAAACATGGAAACTATTACTTTCTCCCTTGCAACAAAACCTAACCTTATTGGAGGGAAAGCGGGGAATTCATAGCTATAACTACATATTCATACCTCTAACTACAAATCAACTTTCCATATACAAGCATGCAAATAAACTACTGGAGTTTGCAAATTGCTAACCTCTGCAGTAAATGGAATATAAAAAACAATAACTAAAACATATATACCAAATGTCACATAGCTACACTGAAGAACAGTCATCCCTATCTATCAGCACTGTTAGATGATACTCGGGTTATTCTATCACTTACTTTTATGGCTTTGATTCCTACATTTACTGCCAGAATGTAATAAAAAAGAAAGTCTGTCCTCACAGCTCATTCTTTAGTGAGCTGAATGTTCCATTTTCAAACCTCTGCATGACATTTCACGGCTAGTGGTCCTGATTGAAAGAGAACCCCAAAAGTGAATGGCATGATTAGTGAATTACTCTTACAAATGCAACTATATGGAGAAACCGAAGCTATCCCAACCTGCATTATTCCTAACTAATGAATAAAAGATAAAGGTTTGGTTTCCATTGATGTTCTGCAGAAGCATAAGAATAATAACTTTTCACCTGTTAGGGTCAGGGTGAGTTAGGTGTTTGTTTTGTCTTTTTGATTCTTATTTTAACTTTTTTTGTGGTTAACCTATCACTCCTGTCAGAAGGTAAACTAAATTAAACACTGCCAACATAATTTGCAATAAATTACTATAAAGCATTTTACTGATTCTTTGAAAAGTACCTTATTAAGTATTTTTTATTATACAACAGAAAAAGTAAAACATTCTATATTCTTTTAGAACCAAAGCATCAGGCTATACATCTGGCCCTTTCTTCTAAGCAGTATCTGAAGGTCTCAGAGAAAAAAATTCTGAGGCAGTCAAGTCAAAGCTCTTTATAATGGGGAATAATCCTTGACTGTACCCCATAACTACACAAATTCGCTCATAAATACTGTACTACCAGGAGATGCTGTCTTCAGAGCAAGACATGAAACAGAAACTTAGAGAAGACCTAGTGGGTCATTCTGTAATTTTAGTGGTAATCTGCCCAAATTCCATTCACAACCTATAGGATGTATAGTGAAGGTCCCCCCTCAGGTTACAAATGAATATCCTACCCTTCATTTCCTGGCAGGAAGAGTTGTATAGCATTACCATGCACTCTGTTCCACCACAGAGCTGGCTGCAGTTCAACAGCCGCTGAAGTGATTTCTGAAACATTATCATCTTCTTGCTTGTGAAAAAGTCACTGGTGAAAAAAATGTTCACATGAAAATTCTTGATAATATAGACTTTAAATTTCATACATGTTCACTATACTAACCCCAAATTCTTTTGATGATGTACTTTTTAAAAGGTAACTAAATTAACACACCTCAAGGGTGGGAATTTTAAAAGTATCTCAATAGTTACATAGAGCATCTTAATCACAAAATTAGCTTAGGGATTTCCCAACTCCCCTGTCCAGTCCTTGGCTCCTCCTTTGTGCTATAGTTAGCACATCCGGACCTATACCTAACAGGACTGCATGGGAACCTCATTTTATTCATGCCATCAAAACGACCCCATCTGTGAAAAGAAGGAAAGGAAAAAAAGAAAAGCAGGGGTACTTTCAATGCAAGCAGTTTTAATAATGTGATTTACAATGCAGCTCACAAACAGGTGCATTAAAACAGGTGGGAAGGGAAGGGCAAACTGCAAGACCAAAGTGGGAGGAAGCAGCTGGGAGTGAAAATTTCACTAACCAGCTTCACTGCTGAGTCAATATAAAATGTAACTACACCCTGAGCCACAAAAGAGAACAAATCCCATTGAAAGTTAATAGGAGTTAGGGCACTCCATTCTTTTTCAGAATCCCACTCCAAGCTTCTAAGGATCTGTTCACACTTACAGAGTGAACTTAAATCACCCATTTATACCCTGTATCTCTAAGACTTCAAGGCAAAGAAGCCCAGCACAAGCTTGAAAACTTTGCTAAAAGGGTTTGTGATTCAGCAACGCCCCCTTCCCACACTGTATTTAAAGCCCATCCAGACAGAGCAGTCTTTATGTTCAGAGTAAATTGCACAACTTACTGGTTCCAACTTCCATCCTCTGTTACTACTGCCTGCAATTAGGGGCAAGCCCAGGCAGGGAGATAACACTGATCTCCGTAGAAATTGGAGGAGTATGAAACAGTGCAAGCAGGCTTTGCCAGGGCTTTGAGACAAAGATATGGACTGGCACCTGAACAACTCAGACAGGGAAATTGTCTGGGCACAGCTGTACGCAAAGTTACTGTGGTGCATTTAAGAAACAAATCAGAATTTA
>JANHGB010037151.1:0-11440 GCA_026283785.1 Coracopsis vasa | reverse complement strand
CCTTCAAGATACTGGCTAACTAACTGCTGTTGCTGCTTTGAGAAAAAATAAAAAATAGAAAAAAAAAGAAAAGAAAGGAAGAAGTTATTACTATGTGATAAACCAAGATGTAACTTCACACCGCACTACCTACTCTATGACCAACAGGCTGTATGGGTTGCTCCAGAACACATCTACGCCACACTCAGACTGGAGAGCTATTATCAAGAAAGCCCCTAAGGATCAGCAGCTGCCGTGCCAGCAAGCTGCTCTGAACTAGGTATGATGTCCCACTAACACAACTATCCTGCTTCTGGCAGTCAGCTCCCTGGCTCCCAGTTAGCCCCACTGTCTGCAGCATTGCCCTGCACTGAGAAGATTCACCCAGAAACTCTCCACATGGGATTAACTTTGGAAATGAACAGCATTCTGAACTGTCTAAACTGTCCCAGTTTAGTGGGTAGCAATATTCTCATAGACACAAAAAAGCAGAGTGAGAAGAGGCTTCATTTCCAAGTGTGGTGAGCACGCAGCTTTTGCAGTGAAGACAGTCACAGCTGCTGAGTGCTGGGTAACCACACAGCATAAGCCACTTGAGGTGTAAAAGACAAAATCCTAACAGAATGGAAGTTAGAGTTTTGCCACTGATTTTAACAGGTAGGATTTTAGCTCTTTAAGCAAAACAAAAAACCCAACAAACAACAGAAACAAAAAAACACTCAATAAAACCCTCAGTATTCTATGTTTACCGGGAAAACAGGTTGGGGTGTTGTGTCCACAAGCAGATGACAAATAGAGGCCTGCATACAGTTTGTGAAATCACTGCATAAAATAAAAGATAATGTGACTACTAAAAGTCTCTAAAGTTGTATTTTTAATGCCTTCTTATTCCAGGCCAGTCACACCTGGAATACACATGTTGAACTGAGCAGCTGATAGCTTCCAGTTTCAACAATTTAGAAGATTTACTGTTTGGACCTAAACATTCCCCTATTACGCCTTCCTATTAGCTGAACTAAATTCACACACAGTTTTAATCTGCATTGAAAAGAAAAACTATTTTTATCCCATAAAATTAAAATTACAAAGGGGACTTCTACCAATTAGATTACTCTTTGGAAGTCTATACGCAGCTAGACAACACTCTACTTCTATGGATATGCAAACAGAAAAGAAAATCTCCTTTCGTGAATCCTAGAATCTAACCTAAGAGCTTGTTTTAAGCTTGGAGTTCTGCAACTTTAAAGGAAAATATTAGAAACATACATAAGTATTTATGTTACAAATACAAAACACTATAAAATAAGTTTATTTTATAAAGTAGAGCGCATTTTAAGTGACAATATTATGAGTTTAGGATTCCCATGGAGGACTAAACCCCTCCATTTGAAAATACAAAGCAAAATTAATTAGAAAACACAGTTTGAAAAGTATTCTTGCAAAGAGTTCTTAGAAAGGATCACCTTGAATGTGTTTGATGCTGAGGAGATGCCATAACTTTTCTTCACACAAAAGCAGTCATCAACAGAGCACAACCAGATGTTAAGTTTTCTTTTCTTAGTTTTTGTAAACCTCTGTGACCTCCCTCAAATTAAAAAAGGGAATAGCATTTTTAAAGCCACAGGAGCTATCATTAGTGAAGCATTCTAAGGATTTTCATTAATTCATAGCCAGCCAACCAGGAATTTTCCCACAGCCGTATACAAAAAAAGTCAGAGAAGTCACTGATTGCTTGGTTGGATTTGAATGTAGCCAGAACCAAGATCAGAAATATCTAGTCCCTCCCACTGATAGGAGAGTGAAGAACTTAGGGAAGGTCAGAAATTAAAATCCAAGTCTGCCCACCAACCATGAGGAAAATCCAGCATTGGATTTTCCCAATTAGATACCCATTAGAGTGGGTATAGCAACACTAATTACATACAATTTTGTAAGGTAAGAGATTTCATATAGAGAGATTGATAAAAATCAATTCTTTGGAAACCTTTAAGTACAGAAGGTACAGTTCCAAGCAGAATTGAGTTCCTATCACCTCCTCTACACAGCAGCCTCAAGACTCAGACTGATGTTGTATAGTTGTTAGTATGACACCCACCCATTACAGCAACTTATGACCTGATACACAGATTTAGTTGGAGTCCTTTGAACTCTGTATGTTCCCGTTTGTCCCTTATAGCTTCTGTCAGCCCAGGGTTCCAGCACTGAAGGAACTTGTACTTCCCATGTTAGATCATCAAAATACAAAGGTTACATAAAACAGAAGAATGCATTTCAGCAGCGCTTCCCTCAAAGACACTACAATGACCCCTAAATTCCTGTGACGTGTTATGCTCTGTGCAGCATTTGTAAAGGAAAAGCAAAAGGCCGGGTACATATTCAAAGGCTGCTGGCTTGCAGACTCCATGCTGCCAACAAGAAGGTGCATCTGTCAACACAGAGCTCATCATTTCACAGCCACCTCTGTACACTGTGAGATCACCAAGGGGTACAAATTTGATTCAGATGAGTCATGGACACACAACTCCAATTCTGCTGAATTAATCAGAACATACATTTCAGAGTTTATGCTTTCAGGCCTGCAAGCAGAGGTGTGACACCTGATCAACCATGAAATCTTGCAGGACAATGCTCTCCCACTCTGTGATTCTGTGTTGGACAGAGTCTTGGGCAACATGGTCTAGCATGAGGCATCCCTGTCCATGGCAGGGGATTGGAACTAGATGATCTTAAGGTCCTTTCCAACCCAACTATTCTATGATTCTATGATTTGGGCACATACAGAATAAGGAGCATGAGTGATGTCCTCCAAAACCAGATTCACTGTCCTGCTGAATAATAGCCCAAGACCAGATGCACAGAAGTGTGCTCATGCATCTACAGCTTTAAACTTGAGGCAACATGAAGAAGGATCATAACTTGCATTTAACGGATTGCTGACATATATTCCATATGTTCAATATCCATTTATGTACTACTGATAGATTTTGACACTTCACTGAAAACACTGCTCACTTGTCTTGTAGCCAGCATCAATGTTTTTCATGCAGTAGGTGAGCTATCAGTCTTAGTTCTTACCTGCCCTAGAAGTGCCTGGCCCTCTCCCAAAAGGCCTTGATAACTTTTCAGAGGTACAGAGTCATACCAGTGGAATGCCAGAGAACAATTCTTTGGTCATCTAAAGGAAAGCAATACCTACACCTTCCATTCTGCATCAAGCACACCCGCAGGTTGATACCAAAATTGCTCTTACTTCATCTCTACTTAAACCTATTCAAAAGGTTTCGCTAGCCATGATTCCAGCCCTAATTATTGCTAGCATACTAAGAAAATTATTTCATACTTAACTCTTTTATCCTGCTCATTTTAGGTTAAGGAACTAATCTATGGTCATTAATGGATTGCTTAATTCAAGTTAAAAGAGGGGTTTAACGTACTGGATGGCTCTGGCAGGAGCAGACAGCTACTTTCCTAAGCCAATACAATGAATTCATTCACCTGTTTGAAGGCATTCATCACCTACTGCCTAAAGAGCCTACCAGTGAATGGAGGGGGCTTAAAAAATACAAAACCAGCCATTTAAGAGGTGTCTTTTACTAGAATCTAACATGGCATTTTGAGTTTCAAATGTGTGAAAAATCCACAACACCCAAGAAACGTGAAAAAATATGGGTACCCACTGAAAGGGATAGCAAATTAGGATGCAGACACTGTCTAGCCAGACAATTAACTTCCTTTTGCTATCCTCTTACTACCTGAATGAGGCCTCAAGAAGAGAGTACCAAGAGGCAGTGTTCTGGTACACCCACAGGACTTTTGCACTATTATCAGCACAAGGAATAGTAATAAATAGGAAGTCTGGAACAATTCTTCAAAGCCAATAGTGATATAACACCGTAAAAGCCTTCAAGTGAGATAAAATTCCAAAGAACATAGTATCTCCTGAAATGTGTGCTGGTGCTTGCTAAACCTCTAATCCAAGCTTTAATTACTTTTAATCATCAAGTCAAACTTTGAAAGAACAAATCCCTACCTGTACATTTAATTTCCCTCATGCTCTTGGAATCTATCTGCACAGCGGTGAGAGGTGACAGGAGGACTGAACAATGATGTGACTTGTTCATGTGGCTTCAAGTACTACTGCTTGTATTACCATTAAAACATTGTTATTAACATAAAAACCTTCTTGTTAATCTGCAAATTTCCTTACTGTGAGGCTTCCTTAGTGGGTTCCTGAAGTTTGTTGGGTTTTTTATTTTTATGGAAAAAAAACCCCAAATAACTGAAATGTGTTCTTAGAACATCCTCTACTTGACTTGCCCAGGTGACCTATTCTAGAACTTACTCCAGAACCATCAGCTGTGCCTCATCTTGTCCTGTTTTTTACCATAATGGGCCCCTCTGGTGCCGTTTCCATCTCTTTCACCTCCAACCCCGCTGTATTTAGAAGTCTAAACACTGTACTTTGGGCAGGAATAGGAATTTAGTCAAACCCCACACAGGTATGACTGGCAGTTACTGCTGGACTGGCAGCTGCTCTAAACTGCCTTGTCATAAATGTTCTACTTTTTAGTGCTCTTTCTACTGGATAGGCTTTAGCTAAACTCACTTCCAACAACTCCTCTGGGGTACCATTAAATCACAGTAAGCTTGTTTCCTCAGAATCATGTTCTTCACTGCAGCTACACCATAAATTAACCAGAAGCCCACTGCTATTCTTCAGTCAAGAAACAATGCATTTGGACAGTATTTCCCAAGATACTTGACTGATCTACCTAAGAGAACAGGCACCACGAACAGAGGGGCTAACACACCAGGTACCAGCTTGCCTGCAAAGCAATTTGTAAGACAGAAAGCTTGGCAAAAACTCGCTGATACAGAGTTACCTGATGCATCATCACTGTAAAATGGGTTACTCCAAACCCTTTTCAAAAACAAAACTCAGGCCCTTATCTATACACACGGCCATCCAAAAAAGTCTATGTTCAAAGTGCTTTAAGTCAGATGTAAAAACTCTGCTGATAGGCTAAAACCAAACCCAGTTAAGAACCTGCAGTTATAAAGTATTTACGAACTTCACAAAATACAGCATGAAGAATTTATATATTCATTAGAAATAGGTTTAGTGAGAATCTCCTGAGTTTTGGTGGTAAACAAGAAGTAATTTGTAAGGTAGAACACTTGATATACATAGACCCAGAGAAAACTGAACAGCCACTGTAGTTTATTAAGAAATATTTCTTAACTGCACTTTCCTCTCTTCCTTAATATTTATTGTCTACATGGTTTGACACACTTCCAAAAGTCACATCTGTTTGTTTTACAGCACTGCACCCATTTGATAAGGAGCATCTTCCCCAACCCACAGAGGCAGGTCACCAATACTTTTTGAAATCCAGAAATGTCATCTTAGATATGATGCTGAAAGTACAATTTATTAAGTAAAATAGGTTCAAGCATGTTAAAATACACATTTACACCCTGGCTTGACTAGCAGAATTCTGGATAATCAAAGTGATAATATTTAAGCTTCTGTTAAATAAACATTGCAATAAAACAACAGAAGTGAGTCTATCCATTACTGACATATGTCTGTATTCACTACTTTAATAAGTACATATTTGGTTAAAGTCTTTATGAGAAAACCACGTAGAATTTTTGGGTGACTCCTCTTGAGAAGAGCTGGAGAAGCCAAACAGCTGGACAATGCAACAACTGTAAAGTATTACATGCATGAAAGGATAAAACCCTTTTTCAGGTTTACACTTTAAAATTTTGATCCTTAAATAAAGTCTCACATTACCACAACCTAAAATTAAGTACTTAATACGTACTGACATAGCCATAGCTCCTTATTTTAAGTTACTGTAACTTGCACTTCCATAAGATAACTTTGGGTAACACACAGGGAGAAGGATGTAATAAATAAACATCCATGTATTTAATATAACTTTCACATCTTTTCTAGGTGTGATGTATTTATGAATAATGTTCATTTTTAAATGCAGGAATAACACATGATACAGAAGCATCAGCACTAACCTAAAGTTTCACAAAAAAAATTGTGCTTTAAATACACTTCACTGTGCTGGTAGCAGTAAATGTAAAAACCAAAGAAACTAAAAATAAAAAAGTACTTTTATTTTTAAAAATGGTATTCAAATTTAACAGTTCTCTGGTAATGCTTCACACTCCTTTTACCTTGTTTGCTTCTAAAAAAGCATGCTGAATTTATGGGTAAAATTCAGCCTCAGAGCAGAATTAAGCAGCCAAGCTAACATCAAAGCTTTGTTTCATCATCTTTAGACTGATCTGTTGGAAAGGACAGCTGGTCCTTATTAAACACCCTTTAAAAGTTGCAGTTTTAATTAAGTAACATCCTTGTTATATTAACATTACCAAATACTTAACTAAAGAAAAGCCAGCATCATCTAATCATGAGCTTAACAGCTTTTCACCAGTGGACTATAAAGTATTAATCTATTAAAGCAGAACTTGTTCTTAAATATGTGTCTCAAGCTTTTAGATTACCAAGTGTGATACAGCAGTCACTACACTTAAAAGCAGATTTTTGGGCAAGTAAGACAGTGAGTGGAGTTCAAGATCTAAACTAAGGGATATGATCTAGAGAGGAAATTAATTAGATCTGTAACAGTCCTATTAGACTTCAGCTGCAGAGACCTTGTTAAGATATAGAATCATAGAATAGTTTGGATTGGAAGGGACCTTCACAGGTCATCTAGTCCAACCCCTCCTGCAATGAGCAGGGGCATCTTCAGCTAGATCATAAGTCAATAGCTTATGAATAAGAATCATATTCAAATTTCCCAATTTCACACAAACATGAAAGGGAATAGACATTTTGTTAACACTGAGAGATAGTTTCAACTGCATAAGCAGGCTAATGCTTCCATAATTTTGTTCTCTAGGTGCTGTGTCTGAATGTTATTTCTGAAAACTCAGTATTTAAATTGTATAGCCTCAGAGTTCCTGAGGAAACATTCACAGAATCATAGAATCATCTAAATAAGGACTAAATAAGCTAAATAAACACTCTGTGCATTTTTAAGTCAACTTTAATAGGTAGATGGTCATTAATACTTTCTGACACTGGAGTAAAAATGGGGTCACATTCTCTGCTACATTACTTGATAAATGAAACTTAAACACCACCAAACCTGGAATGAGCTTGAAGCCAAATTCTAAGTTAAACAAATGTGATATAGATGCCTACCTGCATGACTGACCATGCTTGCAAAGCCTTGCACTCAACATACTGCATTATATCCAAACAGAGAAACACACTAAGCTTTAAATGACACATCGAATCAATTCTAAAACAATTCTAAATTCTAAATCAATTCTAAATCTTCTATAAGCCAAAGGAGAGAAATCTATTGATTCTAAAAATTCCTAAAAAATGGAGGATAAAGAACTGCTGGCATCTGGTCTGCAGAGCTTTCAACCAACTCTGGAAGTGTTAGATTAAAGAACACCCTGATGGCAAACATTAACACCTTCCACCACGCTTCAACTTACGTCTGTGTTCTGGTCAATACCCTTTACAATTTGTAACTACTCTGCAAGAGAAAAATCTGGGGGTTTTTAACTGTTAGAAAATAATAATAAAAAAAAGGGAGAAATTTAAACTTGGTAAGTTATCTCTTATCATTTTACAGGGTATTTTTCCTCCTAAATAAAGTTCCCAAAAAATGTATTTAGTTGGGAAAATTATTTCAGTATGACCTAGCTCTGTGCTTAGAAAATCCTGTAAAGAAGAATGAGTGTGTGCTGGGAGGGATGCTTGAGGAGATAAATGTAGGCACACAGCAGCATGAGCCTAAAAAATAATGAGACAGGCAATGCTTCTGATAGTGGAACTGTAGGAAATAGGGATCTTCAGAGTCTGCTATGAAAGAGAAAAGGAAATGGCAAGCTCCTTAAATAAAGATGACACAGGCAGAGTTTCAGAGGAGAACACTCAGGAACAGAGAACCCCAGTACATCTAATAAGCTTTGCTTCGCAAAGGAAGGTACAACTCTGCTAATGGGGGGAAATAAGGTGGGTGTTTGCTAAAATGCTGTATTATTTATTCTTTCTCATCATACAGTCTCATTAAATTTATGCTTTATACTGACCATGGCTCAGTGCCAGGCACTTCAGAGGAATTAAACACATGAAAAAAATTACTCATGTGTGCAGTCCCATTAGAATCTACACAACAACTTGAGAGTAAAGTTGCTCATGTGTTTAACACCGAATAAATGAATCTGAAATATATTCAGCTCATCAGAGTCCCTGTCTGTCTTCTCTGTACACTTCATGGCTTGTTTATAGCATGAAAAAAATTCAGAGACTGCTTTTCCAGAGTAGCTTCCCATGTGGACATACTTATTCTAGATTAAAAGGGGCCCTTCCCTGATTTATTTTTTCTGGATAAAGGTATGCATATGATGTAGTAAGGCCATGCATATGGAAAGACTATCCATATGGAAAGCTACTTTGCAATACTATTCTGCTTCAAGTGAACCTTAATCTGAAATAACATTCAACGTAGAAATACATTAAAACTTCTGTTAAACATCAATGAAAGAAATCCCAGATGTAGGAAAGTCAATCCAAATTCTAAAACCCTGGACCCATTGAAATCACTGATAATTCTTAGCAACAGTAACGTTAAGTTACTCATCCTGCTGTTAACTACTTTCCTGCTGCAGACATATGTTGATCTTGCAAGACAAATGCCAGAATATTACTAGAGAAGGTGATTAATATGATGGAAGCAGTTTAAAAAAAACACATCTCTGAACACTTTAGCTTTGAAAACATTAGCTATTAACAATAATGTCAGAAGCTATGAACCAAAACATCAAATACTTCCTCACCACATTCTTTTAATCATAGTCCAGTAATACATTCTCATCAAGTCAAGCTTTTACTCCTACAAAATACTGAGGAAACTTAAAACTGTATTTTGCAGAGTGAAATGAAAATGAGTATTACTGCATTAATGTACCAGGGTGAAACACAGATTTTCAAAACCAACCTTCAAACAATAAAAAAAGACTCATTTGGGTGGCAAGCGCACCACACAGTCACAGTTTTGGTAGCGGAAAGTATCCAACTTGTGTATATCTAAATCTACATAGGAACACCCAGCTACCTACATCTTAAACAACTATTAAAAGTTAACTGATACTTTTCTAGATTGTTTATTTATGCCACTGATAATTACCTCAATTCAACTGTTTCATTTAATGCAATCTAGACATTTTTACTTTCTGTATAACGAAGGTTAAGATTCATGCCCTTAACATACATTGATTAGATACTACTTATAAATAACCCGCAATAAGAGTATCTATTTGAATAGGATACAATCACTTCAGGGCTTGTGTCTTTTCAGTCAGTGTCCCTGCAGTGTTTAGAGTGGCAGAGGGGAAGTGGCCTGTGGTTAAACAGAGGAAATACCAAGGAATTTTAATAGAGCAAATAGTCTCTTTACTTCCTACAGGGTACTACTTCAAAGGCAACCCTGCTCCAGAGCAGACAATGTGTTAGAGAGGCCATCAGTCATTTAATAGTACGTCAAGTCTACTCAAAACTTACATGCAGACCAAGATAAATAGCACATAACTGAGACAATGGGTACCATCCAGCAGTCATTACTCTAACAAATGCTTCCTGGCCCTAATTATGAAGACAATCATAAGACAGACTGGTATTACAAAATCAGACTATGAAGTTATAACTAAACAGTCAAGATACCTAATAAATTGGTGAGGGAAGTCTGAACTTGAAACTGAAAATATAATAAAATCAGAAACAAGTGCAAATATTTAATAAGCTAAAATGTTACATAGGTTGTGAGCAATAATGACAAAGAGGGGCTTAAGCTAATTGGAAAGTGTGATTTTTGCTGATCTAAGAGACAGCCAAAATAATTAAATAATTGTATTGCAGCACATTCAGGTTTCATACACACAATTATATTATGTAAGCAAAAATAAATCCAATACAAACTGCATCTGCATATTTCTATAAAGGCCAAAATACACTAATCAAGTGTTATAACTTTTTAATAGTGATAATTCACTTGATAGCTGATGCAAAACTTGACAGAAACATGCACAGTGGTGGTTATGAGCCTGTGCAGCATCCTGCCCACATCTGGTGAAACATACAATAGACACACTGCGCCAAAACATTTTATTCCTCATTCTCAGTTAAAAAGACCTAACAGGGGAATGTAAACCTTCAAGGAGTTCCAACCAACACAAAGCTTCAGGTCTTAAGCTTTATCAGGATTTGAAATTTGTTTTTCCACACTTTTTTACACATTTTCCAATGCTTTCGCCTTACTAAATTATGCTCTACAAACTCCTGAACTGCATGTTGCTGTAACGTTCTCAAAGGAGCTGATCTGAGACCAAGAAAATCCTTAGTGACAGTCTAACAAAAAGGAAAAGCAATGAAAGTCAGTTCTGTTCCCTCCAGCTCCTGGATCACCACGCTTCAACTACGCTTGTAACTACACATCGGGAGAAAGGAAAGAAAAAAGAGCACACACACAAAAAACACAACTCGGTTATTCAGAAATACACTCACAAAACAGGGAAAGCAAACAAGAAAAGTCTGACAGCAAAACACACCAGAAACAGGAACAAAAGGCAAAGACCGAGTAACAAAACGTTTATCACCTTCCTCCCCCTTTCCCCCTCCCGTAAATTTCCTACATCCTCTGTATAATGATCAGGCCTGAAGCTAAGACCCCAAACCGGCCTCGCATCATTAAAATAACAAAGCCCAAGTGATCGCTTTTATCCTCCTCGCTGCGCAGGTCGACCTAAGGAAAGAGAGAGCTGGTGGCGAAGGACCTGTGGAGTGACTTTTTCGCCCTCCCTAGTTGTTGACGGCCTCCCACCCCCGGGCGAGACACCCGTACACGTCCCTTCCCGGGACATGCCACCCTCTCTCGGGGCCGCAAGTTAAGGAGCTAGCAAACGCAGCGCCCCGGGGCAGCTTTATTAGTGGCCGAGGACGCTTTCCCCGCGGCAGCAGCCCGCTGCCCCAGGGGGCCGTGCCCACCGCCAGCGCCGCTCCCCGGTCAGCGCCCGGCACCCCCCTAACACATCGCACCCCGCGACCGCGGCTGCCTGCGCGGGGCACCGAGCAGCAACAGCGCTCCGCTCCACTCACCCTCCCTCCGCAGGCTTCGGCTGCTGCCCCCCTCCTGCCGCTGGCTCCTCCAGCGGCCCCAGCGGGCTGGTGACCACCGAAAGAGGCGACAAGGGCGAAGAGAAGGGAGCCGAGCTCCAACCCGGCTGCCATGGTACTCAGCAACCCCCGCACCACCGCGGCTCAGGGGCCACTGCCGCTGCTGTGTGCATGCGCGCTGCCGGCCGGGGCGGGGGGCTCCTCCCCGCCTGTGCCCGGCCCGGCCCCACCGCCGCCGCCCTCAGG
>JANHGB010037145.1:0-17439 GCA_026283785.1 Coracopsis vasa | reverse complement strand
GCATGGCCTAATAGGACTCAAGGCATGGCTGTGACGGACTTAATTGGACTCCACATGCCCAACTACTTCTTGTAGGGCTAAATATGTGAAAACATCAACTTAATGTGATAAGACTGTGAACTCTACCTCCTGAACTAATACTAAACAGAAGGTGTAAAAATATTCCACCATAATTGCAGTTGCAATGTTGCTAATTCAGACAAATATCCCAAATTTTGGTGCCTGGATGGCTGATAAGTGAAAATCCAGATCAATTTTTTTAATGGAAGCTTCAAGATTGAAATGTATATCACAACTAGGTCTTTAAAACTGCTGTATGTGTTTCTAGAGGAACATGTGAAAATAATTACATTTGTAATTAGAAAAAGTAACAACATAGTTTGAAAAGTGCATTGCAAAGACTGTTAGTGTCCCATGGTACCTTCCCAGTTAACTCCGAAATACTGATGTGCATGGGCAACATCTGAAACACACCTTAGGTTTCTGTGTTACACATTAGCTCTCTAGCTGGATGTAAGCGTATCAGAAAAGGGTTTGGATGTAGCACAAAAAATAAATGGGAAAGCAAGAAAATCAGAGTTGCTCTAAAAGACCATATTTTCAGATCTGCCTTGCAGGATATTTGGCAATTTCTTTTCTCTGTAGAAGTGGCTACATAATGAAAATACCAAGTTCCTTTGATCTAAAAAAATCTCTGTGGGATTTAATAATTTATATCAGAATTTAACAGCACAGTGGAAACCCTTTTTATATACTCGAGTAATTTTGCTTCTCTTTGTCAGATCAGCTCTACTTGAAACAGAGACTTGCTATTAATGAAATTGAACTATATTTCAATGCCTCAAATATTTTGGTGGCTTTCATTCTGCCATATTTCACTCTGGTCCCAGTTCAACAAAGATCTTAAATACATTCTTAAATCTAATAATTTCAATGTGGCTGAAGCCCATATGTAGATGTTTTATAAAAATTGGACCAGATTATGAACTCTGGTTTATGATGGTTTTGATGAATAAAAATATGTTCAGACATATCCTTACTCTATTATTTTTTGTAGTACCTTACTCCACTGGATTGAATGTGAAATAAGGCACAAATATGAGGGCTAGGAGGAAAAATCTTGTTATTGTCATCTGCATAAGACCACAGTAATAGGACTTGTACATATCTGACCTAACCTATGCAATAGATGGCTCATTTGAGATAGATGACTATATTTTCTTTAATGTTGGCGGGTAGACGTTGTTTACAGTTAAATTCACTCATTCCTAATATAGATGCCTAAACCAGTCCAAACTTCTGTACTTCAGGAGTATCTATTGCTCCTATCTGACTATGAAGAGGACTTGCATGTATGCATTTACACTGTAGATATCTAAGGGTGATAGATGAGGTGACTTGCATCCTTTGGGACACTAAAGGTAATGAGGAGAAGACCTATCAGATCAAGGACCTTCATACCTAGCATCCTGTCTCTGAGACTCGGTAGTAGCAGACACAGGCAAAGAGGAAAGAAACAAAGGCATGTACAAAAATGTCTTGGTCTGGCAAATTTTCCTGTAATCAGTGGTTTCAGAACTTCCTGATCCAGACTTTCTTTCTGGCAAGTTATTTTTAATAACACCAGTTGATTTACCCTTCATTAATTTGTTCTTCTTTACATCCACATATATTTTTGGCCTCCATGAAATCCTGTGGCCATGAGCTCTGTAATGTAATTATATGTTGTGTGGAAAAAAATATTCTGCTTTGGTGTATAACTTACTCCTTAATGCTTTCATTATATGTCTGCTAGTTCTTGTGCTATGGAGTGAATATTCACTCTCTTTTCACGTTCTTCATGTAGTTTATGACTTAAAGCCCTCTGTCATCTCCCTCTATCAGTCATCTCTTTCCCAAGCTTAAGAATCCTAATGTATTTGCTCTTTTCTCATATGGAAACCATTCAGATCCAAGCATTACTGATGTGAACAGGATTTGAAAAATCAGAATTCAAGTGGGCTTAATATAAAGAAAATTGACAATGGCAGGGGAACTAGATTTCATTAGAAAAAATCCTCACCATAACAGTATGATATGCAACAAAACCCACACAGATCCTGAATGCTTATTAATCATTGTGGGGTCTATTATATCAAATTTATTTGGCTATTGTGGATGTATTTTACATAAAATGAATTGAAACTGGCTATTAAAAAAATAACCAACCCTTCAAGTTGGAATGAAGGGCATGCTGACTCTTCATCTCTGTATTAGCAGTTACAAATCAGACAATATCTGATGGTCTTTTGGTCTTCTCCATCACTGTGAGGAGGTTGTATTGTGACATGAATTGGTGGACTCAGTCCAATTCTTAATTGAAAGATTCATTATTATTAACTCACAATGACAGGAAAGAGCAAAGAATTGAACATACATGAAGGTACTTCGTCTTCCTCAAGATGTTTTTGTTCCTCTAAAACCAGTGGTGTAGCTAACCTTGTGTACTGAGTTTGTTCCTGTTATTTATTACTAGTATTAATTCAGTCCGTACAAGCTCCCATTATAAAAGGAGTCCCATTGTGGAATAACATGTTGGTTTCCAACATATTTTATGCAGTCATCATTCAGTAAGAAGTGTGTTCTTCCAAAGCAAAACAAAACAATGTGTTTTTACATGACTCACTAAGCTTTGCTGCAAGAAATACAAAATAATTGAGCAAGACTGCAGAAAGACTCCAATACTTTGTTTTGATTTTTAGCTGTAATCAGCAGAATAAAGTGACCCTGGTTCACAAACTCCCAAACTGTCTTTCAAAAGTGAAGTTATACATTAAAAGATTTCTGTAGAGGACATAACTCTGAAGGCTGACATTTTAAATTGGTAGAGTTCATGAAAAGATATAGTGATCTAATAATGAATGCCCTTTTCTCCATGATGTGTGACAGGTTCAAGTTACTGTAATTGTACTGTAATGGTTATGTTGGAGAGAAACATATTCACAGATTATCTGCATTCACCGTTTCAGTTTATGTCATGTTTGTCAAGTATATGAAGATGGGAAGAACATTATTCCCATCCCTAAAGAATTCATGATTCAAATACAGACAACAGTTGTAAACAGGTAGGTGAGGGTTCAGGTGAATAGAAGGCTGTGGTCTTGGTGCATTGGCAAGCAAATCCATCAGAGAAGACTGTAACCTTACTTTAGTGTTTAATACTTCAGCAGAACAGCTATTTGACTGAGCTGGTTTTACTCATGTTGAAGCAATCTTCACCCATGCCTCTGCAGTCAGCATGAGAGCAGTTACCCAGCACGATGGCCATGTAAAGGACAGAAGAGAAATCTATAACGGATTTGATGACAGCAGGGGAAATACTCCTGAGAATTGTAATTGTAAGGGCTAACTGCAGACCCAGATAGCTCTCAGCTGATGGGCAGGAACAGCCCAAGAGTCAATGGCTTCTCAGGCTTCAAAGATAAGAACACACTCTGATTTAAGAGCCTATTTCTATGGGCAAGGCTGTGAATTCTTTACTGCTGTTGAAGACATCCATCAACCCTTTGACATAAGTGGGACAAACTCCTGGTTCGAAGGACAGCAATCTGGCTCAACAACATTGGTATATTTCTGTTTGTATATTGTAATTTTTCAAGTATGCACAGAAAATAAAAAAAAAGATGCCTAGAATCACACTGTTGATTACATAAAAGTTCTGTATGCAGCGATGTATAAGAATTGAGTATAATTCTGAGGATTTACCTCTGCAGGATCATTTTCTCATTGTCAGCTTGTTTCGGTTTGAATGCATTCATATATCCTGGCTCTAATGCATTGTTGTGGGGTGTGTTTCACAAGTATCAGTCTATATTATAAGTGAACATAATGGGTAAGCAGAAACTGTCTATTTCCTTTTACACAGAAGAAGAGAGAATAAGCTAATGTGTAATATGGAAAAGGTCACCTTTAAGCATGTTGCATATTAATCTGTCAAATTCTTCAGATCAGTCTTTTTTATGCTCTCTTGAGTGTAATGCACAAGCCAACATGATTTAAATGCAGTAGCACAGTTCACAAATTCATGGGCACTGAATGTTCCTTTTTCACATTAATTTTATGTAGTGTTAATTAACCACCTTCTAAATGCCTACTTAAATTACTAAAATCACAAACTAGATAAAAACTGAGTTTACTTTGCATAAAATGATGGACAAAGTTTGTTTGTTTGTGTGTTTGAACAGAAAAATATGAACTTAAATTTTCACAGGTGATTGGAGTGTTGGTCCTCATGGGGCCATAGATCCTGTTGCTCCTCCATCAGTGTTCAGATGTTCTGAGGGTTTCTCAATCACCTTCAGCTGTGTCAGTGGACCTTAAGGTTTTATTCAGTTCGGTTCAAACGAGAGGTGATGCTGCGTGCCCTGTTCTGGGTCTCACCCTTGTATCCAAATATATGCATAGTGTGGAGGATATGACACTGGATTTACAGGGGAGCTGTGCCCTTCCAGAGAAACAGCTGATGACCAAGTGCTTTATTACACAGTGCCTGAAATGACACTACATGCTAATATTTCAGCAACCTAGCTTGCTTTTAAACACCTAAATGTAGTAATTCTGGAGCTAACTGTCATCATCTATGAATACTTAGCTAAGCTGACTTACATAATGGAGCTGTAACTCTGGCAAGACATCTTGTTCCCTAGGATGAGGAGAACTAGTTCAATCCCTCCATATCACAGTTTACAATGGCAGAGCAATTTCCAGTCTCACACTTATGTGAGGCATTAAACACCAGGTGTTGCCTGTGCATAATGTATTCTCTTCTATCTTCCTGCTCCTTAACTGACTTCTAAACAGCTTCGTATAATATAGATTAATCCAGTTGCTCTGCAGATGAGCCAATATAATTGTTCTGCACATGTGGTGATATTTCCCATAACTTGTTGGGTTTTCATCCTGATTAGTAGACAAGGATTGGCATGATTTTTGGGGAACCAGGATGCATGTACCACAGCAAAATGAGGTATTGCCCTGGCAACACTTTTCACACAGTTCAACCTGGGACTTTTAAAGACATCCGTTAGGTGACAGGATAAAAATTAATCTCCATGTTTCATAGACTTTTCTGGAGTATCACCTGCAATAGGGAGAAGATGATCAAAGTTTTGAAAGTCTGGCCTCAGCTGAACAGTACAAAAGTGATAGTTAAAATCTTTGTCAGTAGAAACCACATTGTACACAATTCTCATCAGAATTTAGACGGCAACAGTTAAGTGTCAATAAAAACTTGGGCTTAATTTAAATATATGACTAATCCGTAGCTACACTAGCTTGTTTCTCTGAAATGCCACCAAGGACAGCAATTGTAACTAGGAAGCAGGTTGTTCCTGCTGTCCATGATAGTATTCCATAGATATGTAATGGTAGACTGAAAAAATAGCATTTTCAAGTTGGCTGCTGAACCACATCTTTTGAATTTCAAATTTTCACATCCACTCCACAAGAGCACAGGCAAATTTGGTGCCTATTGCTCATGCTAGGAAGACTAACACATAGGGCATCCACAACTAATTCCTGTCACTGTGCAATTCATGGATCAAAATATTAATGCTATGCAATGAGGTAATAGGGTCTGTTCTAATTTTGGCAAATTAATTTTTCAAATTCCAAAGTGGATACTTTCAAATAAAGTATGCAATCTTCTGCCTCTGACTGCTATAATATTTTTGTCTTGTGTGTTAGAGAGTGAGATAAGGGCCTCTGGATCAGAAAAGTCTAATTTTATTGTGGTTTGATGAGAACAACAGCTCATATTGATTATGAAGTGGCCCAAAAGAGGCCCTAAGACACATCAATCAATGTATTACTTGAATGTGGGGATTTTGCATACTGTGTGTATAGAATATAAAAAGGTAATTCAATTGTATTCACATTTTTGTATGCTGTATAGGACTGTATTACTCTATAACATTACACAAGCATGGTATCATGAGATGAAGCAGAAAATCTCCCATGCCTGTTTCTTCAGTAATGCTTGTGTTTTCATTCAGTCCCCGAGGTTTCAGGCTTATCAGATGCAGACAAAGTTAAAAGAAACAGTACAAATGAAAACTGTTATAGATCCATACATAGCATGATGCAGTGTGGAATGAGACTGAAATGTGTTCTTTAATAATGAATACTAAAGTCAACATTTGTAGTAGTAACAGGAGATACTGAGTTTTCTTTTCATTTGAGGGTCAAGAGTTAATGTTATATCTCAGCTAGGGAGCTTAGACATACAGTGTCCTATTTATTACTACTGGAGTGTGTCAGCCAGACAACAGCAGACAGTGTTAGTACCCAGCAGTTTCAAGAGGAAATATTTTGAAAGACATGGTCACTTTTGTATTAAAGTTTGCTAATATGATTTCTGAAGTAAGCTGCAGCTTACTCTGGCACTAACAGTTTTCTGGCTGACTGAAACCTTTGCTATGAATGACAAAAATTTTTTGCCTTGTATCCATGCCTTATTTTAATTATGAAAAGGAGCAATTACAGAATGCTGCCTTTTGTAGCACTTACTAAGACAAGGCCTTTGCCTCTAGTCTGAACTCACTGTATTCCAAATCAATAGGCTAATAAGCCAAATCCATTTGTTGATCCCTATGCTTGTGTGCATGTGTTCATAAAAAGACTGACATTTGACCATGAGTTTTTGCCAGACACAGACTTGTAGTGTCAACACCCATAGGATAAATGAGAAAAGCAGTGTGCAGAAAGCCACATGTGTACTACCGTGTATAGTGCACCAATGATGTAGGTAAAAATAGGACCTTAAACAAAAAACTCCTATAACTGTCCCTCCCCTTTTGTTTTCAGAACCATCTGCCCGGGATCAGTGTTTTCATCCATCACCAATGTGAAATGAATTTTTTTCTTGATTACTTCTGAGTATTGTAGTTAATGTTAACCCTCAGTTAACCGAGGCATCACATATTCAGTGGTAAATATTGACTAGCATCTTGTGCTCTTTAACATTCCCTGTTTCTTCCTGCAGATGTGGAAGTTATGAATTAACTAGAATTGCAGTGTTACACAAATGGCTGTCTTACCCAAAATACCTTTGAAATGGTAAGAAATCTTGAACAGAGGCATTTCCAAATTGTTTTCTAACATAATGATGTAAGGAAATACTGAGAACAGGTCAAATCTCCACTTATGTCTTCTAAACCACCACTACTATATATTCAGGATATTCAGACTGTCCAATGTGGTTGCCACCACAGAGGCAAGCACCTAAAAGGTCACACACAAGTTCAAGCACATCCTATCCATAGACCTGAGACACCACCTTAAAGAGGTGAAAGAGTTTAAAAACTTACTGTGTGTACCTAAGACTTTTCGTTACTCTCCATTGACTGAACAATGTACAGGAGTTTGACAGTAAAATCGCTGAGACATCCCAGTTGACCTCTAAGTCTGTGACAGCCTTCAGAGATGTGGTGAATAGAAACCTTTTCACCTGTTTATCCTCTCAAGAAAGGCATCTTTTCACTCTTCTGAGGTAAGGAAACAGAGAACTGCACAGACAGCAGCTTGGAGAGGGTATGTGATCCTGTTGCGTGACTTCTGGTGGGGAGGAGACCACCCTCTTTTTTTCAGAGTGTCATGGAACACAGCTTGATTTCTGTGAGCTGGGGCCAAAGTTTTCTTTCTTTTTTCTTCTCTCCCTGTTCCCCTCCTTCCTTCCCCCCACATGGTGTCTGCTTTCAAGATTGCTTCAATAGCCAGCATTGTAACATACAAAGATGGATTTCCACTAAATTAATTTCAGCACTTGGATAGAAGCTGATTATGATTCTTTGTAGTTCTAGAGATGAAGTTATTAAATAGGAACTCTGGGTGGAACGCAGCCAAGGTTCGTAGTAAGAGTATTGCAACGATTGTGTAACGTAGAGTGTGGTAAGAGCAAGAGAAATGACAGGACATAATTATTTTATGCTGTTCATTAGTTTCTCCAAGTAATCAAAGAACACAGTGGCACATGTTAAATTAAAGTAGGCCTCTAAATAAGGCAGTCAAACTACATGTGTAATCCAGCAGGATTTTTAGGTGAAAGATATTTGGACATCTCTTAATTGACACAAATCTATTTGAAATAGATTCTATTGCAATGATTTATATTATATTTGAAAGAATCATTTCATGTTCTTCAGGTCTAGTTAAGAGGAATTTAAAAATTGCAGTAGTGGATATAACATGAATTTATATACTTCATTATATTATAAAATTGATAATATTTTTACTCAGACATTATTTTCTGGGGAAAAAAATAGTGGTAGAAAAAGAGGGATTAGAAGTTCCTTAATTAAACTAAGTTTTGCATCATACACTGTTTATCATGATGCTCAATTAATGACATTACCCATAGCATTCTCATTAACATAATTTACTGCATTACAGGTGTCGCAAGATTAAGTTTGTCCTAAAAAACTAAGGATTACTTTTCAAATTGGTATTTAAGCTCCAGAAACTGCGTACATTATTTACAAAAGACCCATAGATATATCTAGGTTTATAACCACAAACACTTTCAGCTGAACGCAAAATAGAAAAAAGGTTTGGACAAGGCACATGTTCAGGATGGATTAATTTATTTCGCTTTCTGTTATTCAACAGTACAGCATGTAGGATCTACCACTTGGAATCTGAAAGGCAAAAGCTCAGTTTCCTAATCTATCTGGTTTACACTAAGGATTTCTAACACATCCCAGGAGAGGACTCTTAAACACTGCAAAGTAGATATATGGAAGGGTTCATGATTTGTAATTTGTACAGTTCTGGGGATAAGCCAACTAGTTCAGACAGAAAAAAATATTTGGTAAACAGTGGAGTGAGAATTCTCTTCTGAAGTGAGTTGTACCTGCAGATATAGATGAACGTCTTCTAGATTACTTGAGAGCAAGTATTTCTCATTCTTTTCTCTCAGTGCCATGTCCATACATCTGATAATCTAGACTTGTAACTTAAGTAGTTGGCTCTAATTACTCTCTTTTGGATATTCAGGTGTTTTGTATAGTCTAGCTGCTTCAATGTATTCAGTTCTGGGCCCCTCATTACAAGAAAGACATTGAAGTGCTGGAGCAGGTCCAGAAAAGGGCAACGAAGCTGGAGAATAAATCTGATGGGGAACGGCTGAGGGAACTTGGGTTGTTTAGTCTGGAGAACTGAAGGCTCAGGGGGGACCTTATCGCTCTCTAGAACTACCTGAAGGATGGATAGAGCAAGGAGGTGGCTGGTCTTTGCTCCCAAGTAACAAGTGACAGGATAAGAGATAATGGCTTCAAGCTGCACCAGGGGAGGCTTAGATTGGATATTAGGAAAACTTCTTTACAGAGATCATGATCAGGCATTGGAACAGGCTGCCTAGGACAGTGGTAGAATCACTGTCTCTAGAAGTGTTAAAAAACCTTGTAGATGAGGCCCTCAGTGATATGATTTAGTGGTGGACTTGGCAGTCTTGGGGTAGTGGTTGGACTTGATGATCATAAAGGCTCTTTTCCAACCTGGCTGATTCTATGATCCTATGATCCTGGCAAGGACTTATGAGAGCCACATGCTCTGAATTGCCTTCTGAATTTTGAAAAACATGAACTAGAATGTCTAAGCAGAACTAAACCATTAAAGTTTTGATGCCTAAAGGCAGAAAATGGTAACACTCCCCAGTGTGCAAAAATAGTATCCCATCTCTAACATCTGTCCCATCCTAAATCCTTCAGTAGATGAGATGGAGAAATATAACTATTCACAGCTCTCCTGAATCTATCTGCTCTTGAATTTATTCTGAAGGTTAGAAGATACAGAACATAAAAAGAGTATGTGGGAGAAAGTGGTCTTTATAGGTAATTGAAACATATCCCCAGCAGAGCACTTGAGCATCAGGCATTATTTCTTGTGAAAGGATTTAATTTTTATTGCAGGTTACATCTACACAGCCCAGTGGAGTGTTACTCAGAGAAATGATTTTTCTCAAAACCAAATGGAAACATAAGAGACCTATACCAAAGTCATCATACTGCTCCTAAGCCGGAGCAGCTTTACGCTGATTTCCCTGGGCTGGTTTCAAGGCAAGTCCACTTGTTCAGGTCCACTATCTACTGAAGCACAGTCCATCTCAGGGTTGCTGAAGTGGCCTCAGGTAACTCAGATGGAAATGGTTTTGCTTCTTGACATAGCATTGAGACTGGTGTCAATTCGTGTAAATAACTGTAGACCTCTAAGGCTTAGATTTCTATGTCTGTGTGACTTTTCCTATGCTCTTTTTAAATTCAGTGATGAGAAATAGAAACTTTTATAGCCTGATTTATCTCATCCTACTAAAATAGTTCAGATGGCTTGCTAAAATATGCCTTTTTCTGTCCAGTTACTGCAAAGAGAGCATCTGTTCAGCAGCAGATGCTTATACAGTACTTAGGTGAGAAGAATCTCACCTTAGTTGTCTATCGCTTGCTTCACAGCACTTGCATACCAAGAACACATCATTGTACTGGTCCCGAGTGTCTGAATTATCCAGGCAGAATTCACTGATGCACTGGGGATTGAATAGCATAGGGGAAATTCTTAGATGTGAAGAGTTAAAGTGACAGTCCAAATCTGATATTATGGGCTGATAACGTAAGAAAGCAAACAGCAGAATTACAAAGAGAAAAAAAAGTTCTTATGTGCTGACATGCCTGTCCTAATATAGTTTAGCTTAATCCAGCCTACTTGCTTTTTTCACCCTATTTTTCAATCCTCCCTTCCAGAAACAGGTTTAGGTACCCCTTTATCTCTGTGAGACTGTACTTCAGTTACCTTCACTAGTAACTTATTCCATATGTCTCTTTCTCTGAGAGAGGAGCAACCCTGCCCAAGACCCTGTTTGCTCATTGTTACCTAATATTTCAATTTAGTCCCTTAGTTTTCCCCTTTAAGTAATAATAACAAAAGCCCACCCTTCGAGCTTACTTTATATTTTCACTTATCTCACTTTCTTAATACCGAACATTTCAACTACACCACCTCCCAGATTTTTCTTTTCCATGGAGAATAAGACCAGTTCCCACAGATTTTCTTCAATTTATACATATTTTAAAAGTCTGTACTTTTAAGAATAGAAATAAAAAAAAAATACCTTATTTCTTTTTTTCCTTATCACAGAGGAAGAATTTGATCCTGCAAAGCACAATCTTTAATCAAGTGACTAATCCAATTAACCCAATATAGCAGGCAAAATGTAAGACTTTCTGGATGGTAACTTGGAGAACAGAGAAACAGGACATAGTCTGATGTCAGGTAGTCATAACACACATGGGCTTCTCCAAGTCATGTCATCAGGATTAGATGGAGTAGTATAATATAAGCAGGACCAACAGGGAAGGAGAAAGGGAATGTCTGAAAAGCTTTGACATTTCTTCTTCAAAGGAAAATATGTTTTAAACATTTTTGCCATAAGTTCTAGTGTTAATGGTAAAAAACCCCAGATTTTCTTATCTAGAGAATTGTAGTGAAATAATAAAGCATTGAGGTACCAGAATAAGTCTCTCTTTTTTCTATTATAAAGATTATATTTAATAAAATTATTTTCATAGACCTTCAAAGAAGATTCAAATTGAAGAGTTAAAAAGTGGAAAAGGGGAGAGGAATAAGAAACTTTTTACCGCCTGAATCTCTTCCGTCTTACACTGAGCTTTGGTTTACACTGGCATCTCTCCAAGGGGTTACAGATGATTTATACCTGCATTTGTGAACTTCAAACTCTGAGAACAAGCTGCTGTTATGGTTAATACTTTAGCCTGAAATTCAGAAAATCTGACTTTAATTCCTGGCATTTCAAAAAATCTCCTCAGAAAGAACAGACTATTAAGAATGAAGTCTCTGAAAGCAGATACGTGATTTGGGGGCTTCCTGACTACTTTGCGAAGTGGCTTAGATACTTTTTCTGATCAGTTGCCCTTGAAGCAGAGTTCTTGGCTGTATTCACAAAGGCGTTTATAGGTTTGCATCTGTAGATGTGAGAATCAAAATTGAAGTCTTCATGGATCACCTTTTTAACTTCTCCTAAATTTGGAAGTGTTATAAGCCCATTTTCTTTTTAGCATGATATTTTGCAACCATCTACAGTCCTCCATAAGCATCTGCTCAACTTCATCTGTCTTCACATCCATGTTCATGTTCATAGACCAAGACCTTCTGCCCGATAGGGTTGAATCTACTTAGTGTTCTTCAACATACTTGGAACATGAGATTCTGCACAAAATGTTAGTGAACATATGAGTTCCCAGGTTCTGCTGTTAATGCATACCTCAGGGGTTAGGGCACTTACATGGAAAGCAGAAAGTCTGGATCATTCTTTCTTTTTAGCTATAAAGAATTTGAACTTCACTTACCCCATTTGCTTTGTTTTGTTTTCTTGTTTGTTTTTTGTTGTTGTTGAAACTGCTCCACTTTGCATAGAATACTTAAACCTTAAGTGGGCTCAAGACAGTGACCTGGTTTACTTCAAGCCCTTTTCTTACAAACTAGTTAATATAAAACAGGGAATTGTTAATTAGAAAAAGAAATAGAGCCCAAAACTATTTTTGTTCAGGTGCGTTCTGTAACTGTTAAAAATAATAAAAAGATTTCTCTTGTTCTGATCTAATTAATACGTAAGAATTCCATGCAAAATACAACTGTTTCCACAGAAAATAAAGGCATCAGTCTTGTAGTTTCTGGGACATGTCAAGTAGTCTCCTAGCAAGTAGGCACAATAGATTCAGATTACTGTAGGCAATGTGAAAGAATAGATTCATTCAAGGAAAAAAGCACCCTCCAAGAGTCACATATAAAAATGGAGCAGGGAGGGTCCTACAGTCCTACAGACTCACTTTTCTGTGGCTGTACTTTAAAAGACAAAATCTGAATAAGACCTAGATCCGCAAACGAGGAAATGGTGCTTGTCAACCCCAAGCAGAAGGAGTCCTTGGAGACCAAAGTAAGGTTGTAGTGTCAGTGGACGAGAGAAATATAAAACATATCCTGAATTTAATATTTCCTGGAGACCATATTATACAATCATAGAATAGTTTGGGTTGGAAAGGACCTTTAGATCAACCAACCCCCAACCCCCTGCCACGTACAGGGATGCCTCACACTAGACCATGTCGCCCAAGGCTCTGTCCAACTTGGCCTTGAACACTGCCAGGGATGGAGCATTTACCACTTCTTTGGGCAACCTATTCCAGTTACGGAATCTCAGATATTAGAGCATATTAAGGGTACTTAGGTACTTGAGGTGATATATTTTGCATATATACCCTTCCAATGGAATTCACAGCCTCTGCAATAGTCATATCAGCTTCCCACACAACGAAGATTAAAAAATGAACATTTGAAGATGAAATTCAGAAAAGTCAGAATTTTGAGTGAAGAAGTGCCTATGCCCAGAAAGGAAACCCTTAGGAGAAGATGGGAGTTACCTAACCAATAAACCCTTCCATGCAAAAAGAAAACAAACCACTTCTCTTTCACAGTAAATAACTCAGCACACAGAGCTCTCTGACATTAGATTAGATAGCTCAGATTCAAATCTGACTTCAAGGATTTCAACCTACAAAACATACCTTCACTGTCTAAATATTCAAGCAATAAAGCAAACTGAAGTGTAGCTCTTGTTGAAACTTGCCTAAAATAATATCTAAGAGAGAGAAGGAAAAAATAACTCTACTGCAGGTGACTGGGATACTTTCTTGAGAGACATTTAAATCTCTACTTCAGTACATACTTAAATACTTCATAAGAGGTGAAAAAGTTTCAGCAAAAAAAGATTCTTGCCTCAGGTGTTGTTCTAAACCAAGGGACAGGATGTCTCTGAGAGGAGGAAATGGACTAGAAGTCCTGCTTGTGGCAGTATGTGATGTGGATGCACAACCCCACACCCTGCCTGAGCCACTTAGTCATTTAGCAGTCTAATGCGGGGTATGTCCTCAACTGTGGCTCAGCTTCTCCACATCTTCAAGACCCTTAAGAGTTTACCTTGAACACCTATTGTAGAGAAGAATGAAGTGCACACAGAAGTTACTTATTTCTTCCTTTCCAATATGAAGAAACCTGGAATATACAGTTAAGGATCCTAGAAAATTTCTTACTTAAGATCTCTGCATCCTGTAAAATAGGACTGATGCTTTCTCTGCCCTTTGTCTCTTCCAGTGTAAGTTCTTTCTACTCTGTACTACCTGGCAGTAATCTTGTGCTATTTCCCAGCTTGAGGCTTGTGTCAGGTATGTCTTATTGTAATAAAAATACTAATAACAATCTCCACAAAACTGTGATTCTCTCTATTTCTGACTGGTTTAGGCTGCCTGTGAGGCCTAGATCATATAATTAATGAATTTTCTATCAAAGTTTTTACCTAATTTGGTAACAGCTGTTAAAATTTCATTATATGTTGTAAGCAGGTTCTGCTATAAAATGGCTTTATAATGTTTTTATAGAAAAAATCTTAGTTTACTTTTCCTGATTTCATTGTGCCATGATTTGTATTTAACACCTATTTTCCATTGTCAGCAAGACCCAGTACTTCCAAATGTTCATTTTACTGATCAGAATACTATGAACAGTAAAAAAAGCTCACAAGAAGCTGGTATTCATTACTAGAAGCATAGAATTTTAAGATTAAATTTATAGTTTAATAACTCACTGATATTTTCACCAGGAATGTGTTCACTGTTGGATATCCAGCTAGTTTTTTAAATTTAACCCAGGCATCAGAAATTACTGCTTGCTTTTCTGAACTTAATCTGATTTATAAACTACAGAGGATACACACACACATGTCCACGCTCTCTATCATTTTACACAAAGTGCAAATGATATGTGACATGACATTGCACAGCCTGTTGCTTTAAATCAATATTGTCAAACCCTAAAAGTTCAAAGCAATGGCTTACTGGAATTCCAGTAACACATATAGCCTATTGTTTCTTTGACTTCTGCTTCTGAATTTACCGTTTCAAGCCTTTCTCAGCGATGGAGAAAAATAACAAGCATGCTCCGTACCATCAAATGAAGTAATTGACAGCAATGGCTTCTCACTGACCTAATACACCAGAGCTACATAGTACAATAGTTCATGATCCATGATGCACGTGCTCATACATGCATGCATAACATAGACATATACATGCATGTCCAACTTAGCTTGTTAACCAGCTCCAAACTGAACGAAATAGTCTTATAAATAAAACTGGTTTATATACTATAAGTATATGTAGCTGTGCTGAATCCAACAGATCTATGTCAGGTGACACTAAGTACAAATTTGGCCCATATCTTCTGAGTTTGACTTGCACAATGTGATACTCTCTCTTGTTATGTCAGCTGCTAGGTTTCAACTCATGTAAATAGTTACTAATTCTACCTATATTATGATGAAAATATTTGGGGTTGAACACTGCTGAATTCTTGTAAACCTGAGGTGTCAAAGAGCAATATTTACTCATATTTCCCTTCACATGAACGATCTTAGAGGTGAAGAAGGGTGGATTGAATCAATGTACAAGTATTTGAACGGTGTCAATGTAATAATCACTGTAGAAACAATTGGATTTTTAAGCACATTTCTTAAAATCCTGAGGAAATTTGTGTAACACTCTAAAAAAAAAACCAAAAAACCAAATTTTCCTTTCAAAAGTAAAAAATAAAATATAATATGTGTTGAGGGAAAAAATTATCTGACTTGAAATAAACACTAGTTTTGAATTTAGATTTTCAAATATAATTTAGCATCTAGATTTTGTAAAAAAACACCAAAACCACCAAAAAAAGACTGAAATGTCATAAACAACCTTAAAATAACAAGCTCAAAACCCCCACCTTTGCTTTCCTTTCATTCTCAACTACATCCATTTTTGAAGTTGAGACAGATTCTCTTTTTTTGTCAGATATTTTATTGCCTTATTCAGCTCTTGATGTCTTTAAAATTCTATTCTTTCTTCTACAGACTATAGGCATAAGGATTTCAAGAGAGATCTCATGTGACAAAATACAGTATTTACCAAAACCATGTAGGTTTTTCTGATGTAAATCTAGACACAAAACTGTTCAAACTGGTGAATGCTTTTGATTTGATAAAAATTCTGAGAGGATTTGATTCCAGGCTTAGTGAAGAGTCAGTTCATGCCAGTGATCTGGACATAAGTCAACTTCAGAGATCTTTTAGCTTGAATTTATATAATTAAGATCCATACCATTTGTCCAAGTAAGGACATTAAGGTTTGTGAGCCAGAAGCACAAGGCTCAGTAATTACTGTCTTTAATGACCTATCTGGAGAAAGCTTTAAACACCACAAGGATCAGAAATTAGGGTTCATAGATGCTTATAGCAGATCAACAGATTGCCTGGTCAGCAGGCTGTATTTATCAGTGTGGCTCATTGGAGTTGATGGCAGTGTTTTATTTCAATTACATGGAGGTATAAATAGCTATCCAACAGGAATCTGGGCCAATGAGTTTCAAGCTGTATTTCTCTTCCTTCTCAAGACAAAATCCTCAAACATATGTTTCCCAATCAGGATCATATTCTTTAGAACTTTAGATTCAACGTGTTTCCACTAATTCCAGTCAATCTGTTTTAGACTTTTTCTTCGTTTGTCTGGAAAGCATCCAATATACCACATGTTTTCTTTTTCCTCTGCATCAGTTATTCTTATGCTAAATGGAGATATAAAAAGCACAGAAAAGTTCCCAATATCACTTATCCTTTGCACAGTCTTTTACTCTCCCACATTGCCTGCTGTGATCAAAATCCCTTGTCTTCAGTTACATAGTTAGCTAAATAGATTTCTTTTAATCTTAAACTATTTCAAATGTAAATCTTGAAGGGCAAGATATTGCACTCACTGAAGTCTTTCCAATGTATAAAGATGGCCCAGCTACAGAAAAATATCACCAAGACAACTCTGTCACAGTGGGGGAGATGAAGATATTGAACTATAGGCTGGATAAAGACAGTATTTCATGAGTGTGTTCAAATGTAGATGGCAATGTTGTACTTTTTCTGCCACTGGTGCATCTCAGAAAGGAAAAGTATATGGGAGCAGAAACATGACTTCACCATCATATCTCTCTTTGTCAGACTGATGGACAATGGTATTATTTTTAAAGGTCTAAGGAGGACATAAACACTTCACTAAAGACCTCTACTTTTCTAGCAAAGCTTTCAGTGAAGATTCTCTATTGCCAATTGCCTTTGACCTAGACAATGGTACTCTGTGCTTTTCGCCTAGCACACAGAGATTAAACATGGGGTAGATAAATGGGGCTGTATAATCAGGAGATCCAACCCAGTGAATATGCCTCTGGAGAGTGTAAACCAAAAATCATCAAAACTCCAAAACTTTAGTGATGGCACTGATTATAAGTTTTCGTTCCTCTAATCCTAGCCTGTCTTGTTGC
>JANHGB010037143.1:0-25398 GCA_026283785.1 Coracopsis vasa | reverse complement strand
TGCAAGAGGCTCGGTATGATCACGGGGCCTACTTTGTCACTGCACCAGCAAGAGCTTCAGTGTTACACTAACCTCACCAAAAGAGCCAAAGAGCTGCTGTTCAAGCACTTAGAGAAGTGATAGTCTCTCACCCAAGAAGCAAAGAAACAACGTATAAAACTACCCAAGACTGAAATCTGTACAAAGGGGCAAACTGATGGAAAGTGCAGGAATTGCCTCATCTGGGGAGAATCTTGAGGGGGTTTCAAAATCTGTAACTGGTTTCTAAACCGTGGGTCATACCAATCACACTTGGGACTGTGATATTTGAAATAATAGAATGGGGGATGTTTCTAGACAGGATTTCTGACAACATCAAAAAGGAATCATTCGGTCCCTGCATTGAGACAGGGAAGGAATCTTCCACCCACTGCACTGGCAGCAGTGTACAACTGTCTACAGGGCTATTTGGTTGTTCACACCAAACATGAAGCATCAGTCAAAAGTATGGGACAAAGCATTTGCAGTAATAAACAGGGCGGGCTGGACGACAATTCTGAAATTGTGCAAGAAGTTGCTCTGCTAGGAGGAAGCATGCAATGGATCAGGCTGGGATTGATGCTGAGACTGGCTGAGGGACCAGCAGTGCTGGGATATTGCCTGGTATGCTTTGGCAAAGCAGAGGGGCCTGGTCTGGACAGACCTATCTGATGTTCATCTTGTGAAGCCTGTGCAAAGCAGGCAGTCTATTGCTCCCCACAGGCTGCCAGCAAGATGCTTGCCCTACTGGCCTAAGCCAGCCACACTGCTCAGCAGCAGTAACACCTCAAGGCAGGCAGAGGTGTTCCTGATTTTGGGGGAGGGATGAAGGGAGAACATATCTGGACAAACTCTGTTTGGGTAAGTTTTAGCCAAAGCAGCAGCTGTTAAAAAAGGACTTTGATACCATGGTGCTTTAGAGACAAGGGCAGGCAGCTTAGCCTTCCCCTCAGCTCCCCTGTGTTGAAATCATCCAGCCCTGTGCCTCTAGTTGCTGCTCTTCTGTAAAGTGCCATGTTTTCCAAGCACAGACTTGAGTGCTAGGCAGTTGAAAGAGGTGAGAAAACTTGTCACAGCTGCCAAGCCAGAGAGAGGCAGAGTGCAAAGGACACATTCCAGGATTAAGTTGCTCTTCCTTTAGGAGCAAAGTGAGTGGAAGCAGAGAGAATAACATCTCTATCAGTTACAAGTATTTACAGTCTTGAACAAGGAATTAAATGACAAAACCATCAAAGTACAGAAGCGTCAGCAAATCCTACAGCTCCCTGGACTCCAGAAAGCAGCTGGTTCAGACCTTCAACCATCAGTTATTTTCTGTTTTCCCCCAAGACACTGTATTTAAAACTGCTGCGTTTTTATGGTTTCACTTCCGAGCTCTGATTACAGAAAGTTCATTGTTGATGGAACATGTGGCTGGAAGAACCTACCTTGAACTTCAGATTCAAAGTTGATATTGAGAGAGATTTAGGGTGAAGGAAAGATTTAAAAGTAAAACAAAATAAACAAACAAAAAATACCCAACGCAAACAAACCAAACAAAACCACCCCACCCCCACCAAAAAAACCCTTCAAACAAAAAGAAAAAAAACCCCAAAACATCCCCCCCAAAAAAACCCAAACAAAAAAATCACAAAAGAAAAACCCCAACAAAACCCCCAAAAGTAATCAACGTAAAACAACAGAACAGATGCACAGAATTTGATATTAATTGCAGCTCAGTTTAGAGATTTATTTGAAGACAAAGACATGGCCTGATCCTAAGTGGTCCTAGGCACATACTCTAACCTGGGCAAGAAATGGAAATAAGCCCCTCAGTTGTACAGCTCTAGTTTCACTATTTTACTATTCTAATAATCAGGCGCATATGTGGAGAAAGCTGCAATAAGAAAGGGGACAAAAATTTTGGAATACCTTTAGGTCATGCTCAGGTACATACAGGGAGGTATATATAAAACTTTAATTAAAACAGCATTAATTACTGAAGTAATAGCTGAATTACTGAGGGAGAACAAGCATGAAGTACCTGTTTTCAGATGGTCTAGCTGGGACAAATTACTCCCCAGAGAACTATATTGCAGTCACAAAATTGGAACATTACTGAAGTTAACATATGACAAAGGACAAATAAAGGTCTAGTTAACATTGTAACAGCTTCTTTTCAGAACAGCATGGATCAGACATTTAGGCAAATCTCATGGCTGAGAACCTTCCTGAAGATTAAGTAAAAGAAGCAGCCATGCAAAACCACCTTTTTATATAACATTAACTTGAAAGATTTATAAAATAACACAGTGGAGTCAGGGAGAATGAATATTTGGGCAGCATCTGCATCCATGCTATCCATCTTCTTTCCAACATATGCAGTTGTATCACTCATTGATTATGGGAAGAATCTGTTTTTTGTACCATTATATTATGCAAATTTATACTTGACAGGAGGAAAAATTTGCACAAGACTAAAACTTATGGTTTAGGACTTATGTAGCTGCAACAGTGAACTGGTGCCAGGTCAGCGATCTTTGTAGCCCCTCTTCTAAGGCAATGAAACTTACATGACAGCATTGCTTGTTTCACTGTTTTTAGCTTAATAACTGAGAAGCCACTGTTTTATTTTATCCGAACCTAACTGACACAGAGTAGGGGACAGCAAAATTCTCACAGATAATTAAGTTCCTATAAGCTTGAGATGCAAAAAAAAAGAAAAAAAGAAATAAACCCCTAATTAGTGTTCCAACAGATGGAAAAAAGCAGGTAGGCTCATCTCCTGTTTACAGCTACCAAGTGACAATATACACCCTGGAAACAGCAAGCTATTGAGGACACAGACAGCTCCAGACTAGTAATGGAGAAAAAAATATCCAGATAAATTAAAGAATAAAGGACAGATATCAGGAAGACAACTGGCTTAATTACTGCATATGGGATAGCTTGCTTTAAAACCATGCCGCATGATTTAATGGCATGCTGCAGAATAAATAATTAAGGATCCAGCTCATATACTGTGAAACACAGCAGAAACACCCAAGGATGCCCACACTGCCATATAAAATGCATCACAGTCATACAATATCCAAGTCAGTGTGGCAAATCATCCATATAACCATAACTTCCAACACTACAGCTAGTCTCATAAACATCTCCAGGGTAGTGTTGTGAAAACTTTGACCTGTGCTGGCTCTGAATTAGTACCCTAAAAACTAAATTAATTTTTTTCTCCCCTATCATGTGTATCTATTATTCTTTCTGTTTTGGCATGTTTCTAGCCTCTCCTTACCTTACAATTAGGTTCACAACCTTTCCGACACCACAGATTTTATCTTAGCAGCCATTCTCAGCTCCACTTCTGTATTCTTTCGGCATCAAAACCTGATAGTGACATCTCCTTTTGATTTGTCATTTAGTATCGACACAGCAGAAGAGCAGCAAGCTTCCTGCTTTCAAATCAAGCCTAGCACGTCTGAAAGCAGCTAAGTCTTGTAGTTGTTCAGAAGCTGTTGTTCAGAGCTACTGCATACCAGCAATACAGACATCTTCATCTGCAAAGCCTGACTGAGCAGGGGTGAATCACAAAGCTTATCTCAACTAAATATAGAGAATTTTGTGTAGAAAACTTTGCAGATGCATCCCTGACAAAACTTGACAACTGGTAAGTAAAAATGATCAAAAAAACCCCAACAAAAAACCTAAAAACAAACAACCCCCCCCAAGCCCCCAAAGCCACAAGCAACAAACCAAAAAACCCAAACCAAACAAAAAAAAACACACACAAAAAACCCCACACCAAAACCAAACAACCCCAAAACCCCCGCAAATCAAAAAGCCCATGAACTTTCATCAGAATTATCATTGCAAAAGATCAGCTCAACACACCCTGAACATAATCTCCGTGTAACTCTCCAAGAGTTAAAGTTTTCAATAAGAATAACTTTTTATGCATGCTCTATAATAATCATTTTTTTGATTGGATTTGAAAGGTTTTAGCTGTAAAAGTATGTCAGAAACCTGCATTAGAGAAAAATTATCAAGTGACACTTGATTTTGATTTGCAAAAAGTTTCATAGTCCCTGGTAGCTTCATGTCTGCTCTGAATAAGAAATTTCATGGACAAGAACTACCATTTCAGAGAAGCCAAATATTTAGTCTCTGTTTTTAAAAGTAACTTTTTACAACAGCATTAAGAAGCCAAGAAAGAAGAATCATTCCTTCTTGCCCACAAAACTAAATGCTGTACAGGCTTGAAGCTGAAAAAAAGTCCTTAGCTTCTGTTTGCAGTTATGCTGTGGTGGAGACTCTGGAAAGTCCAATGCAGTATCAGATAACTCCACCAATTTGATGTGCTAGCGAAGGAACAGTTTCATAAATATTGCAGCAGTCAATTGTATAGATACCTCTCTGCCCCGGTTTCAGCGGGGATAGAGTTAATTTTCTTCCTTGTAGCTGGTGCAGTGCTGTATTTTGGCTCTAGTCAGAGAACAATGCTGATATCTACAACTAAACCACTGGTATGTTAAGTAGTACTTACCCTGGTCAAGGTCTTTTCAGTTTCTCAAGTTCTGCCAGTGACAAGGGGCACAAGAAGTCAGGCAGGAGCAGAGCCAGGACAGCTGGCCCAACCTAGCCAGAAGGATATTCCATACTATAGAACATCATGCTCAGTATAGAAATGGGTGCAGTTAGCCAGAAGTGCTGGTCACTGCTCAGGGCTGGGCATCGGTCAGCAGGTATTGAGCAACTGTACTGAGCATCACTTTATTTTTCTTGGGTTTTAGTCCTCCCTCTCTTTTTCCTATCTCCCTTTTCATTACCATTATTATTGTTTTACGTTATTTCAATTAACAACTGTTTTTCTGTCAAGCCAAGTGTTTTTACTTTTTTCCAATTCTCTTCCCAGTCCCCCCAGGAGGGGTGCATTTAGGAGGATATATGACTCTACACTCTTAAACATCATTTTATTTTATGTTCAAAGTTTTGAAGGAAGACCTACATGTTTAAATCTGGTTTAAAATCTGAATGCTTTCCCCTTGAAACAATACTTCTCTCCCTCCCTCCCCCTTTTTCTTTCCTCAGTTAAAGCATTCACAGTAGAAAAGAACAGGCACATCACAGCTATTCGTGTTTGCCTGTACAATAGTTTTGACACCGTAAACACAGCCGCAGTTAAAATAGAGAATTTCGAGGCATCATGTTCTCATGGTGCATTCAAAGTCATTTTCCCTGTACCCCTACCTGCCCTATGCAGTTAGAGCAATAAAATCAGTAACACTGTCACACTGACATACAAATCTCATTTCTCCAGTGCATCAGAACAGTGAAAACCTTGTATGGTAGCTGGGATATCCCATTACATAATTTGAAATTGCATGAAAACAAGGCAGACTATGTTAATATTAAGAAAATGTAGATTTAAAGCAATGTAATCACTGGTAAAAAGTAGCTTACACAGGCACTAAATGCTATAATAAGTAAGACCAGGTTATCTGAAGAACAACATAGCTTAACTGAAGGAGAATAAGCACAATTTAAACATACATTTGAGGTTATACATGTGCAATTGTGAGTGTGTGCACGTGTACATAAATACACAAGTATGACTGCATGTACACAGACAAATGAAGATGATTATGGTTTTTTGCTCTTCTAATATAAAATTGCAATGATAGAAGGAGTGCCTAAATAAGCTGATGACGAGCTTTCACAGATGATAGTCACATTATTTCTTATTTTCTCCACCAAATAAAGCTATGGAGAATGTTAAGTATTTTAAAGAACATACCAGGTTACAGTGACAATTTTTGGAACGTCTTTCATAAGTACTGTCTTACGCTGTTTATGTATATCTTCTGTGCACTAAGTGCAGGACCATTTTGTACTGGACCAGCTATTATTTTTTCATTGTATCTTTAAATATACTAGCACATAAGTAAGGTAAACTTGTAAAGAGAATGGTACAACACTTTCTGTTACAAAACTTTGCTGCCAGAGACAAGAGAAGTGGTATTTATACAATACAAACAGTATATATGAAAGACACAGAGAAAACAGCCTGAGAAATACATTGGAGGGTACTTTGTAGACTGTGTTGTCAGAAGAGGTTGCAGACAATTTCTTTGAAGCTAATATACTCAAGTTTCCCAGTGCTGGTGAGCCTAAGGCTGGAGCATCATGTGAATGAGATATTTCTGTCTAATCCTGCTGAACACAGATAAGTAAGCCAGTTGAGAAGGTGCAAGCCTGACAGCCAATGGCACCAGCTTTGTAATAGCCAAAGGTTGATGCTGAAATATGAAATAGAACATCACTTTTTGACAGCAAAAACCCAACACATCTGACAAGAACTTGAAGGCAAGGTATTTTCCAGTCAAACAAGATGTCTCTTCAAAGAAAGCATCAAATCTACCTTGCCAGCAAAGTTTAAGATTCAGTTGACTGCTGATATTTCATATGTTTTCCTTTCAGAGGTATGGTAAAATGTAAAGAAACATGAATAATACGTATTCCTCACGTTTCTCAGTACGGCAACATCTGTTCATCACTCCCTCCCAAGAAACATTACATAAAAATATGAATCTTTGTTGACAATCTTTAGGGTGTTTTGTGGTATTCAGTACATTTAGCGTTCCCAGAGTTATCTTTCACATGTTACTTTATTCATTGAAGTTTGGAACTGGTTTAGAAATCTTATAATAATCCATTCCTTTCATCCTCTTTTCCTCCAAAGTTCTGCATGAACAACTGTGCTTCAAGACTGAAGACATCTGCATATCTGTTGGTTTATAAATGGATCATGTTATCTACACTGTTATCTACAACAGTAAAATTTGATTAAGTAACTAGAAGGTCTTTTTCAGTATTGCACCAAGACTCTAAAAATAAGACTGACACAAAAATATAATAATTTTTAGAAATTTCCAGTAAAAATACCACAAATCATGAATTTGGGAAAAAAAAAATACATCATGAACTCAACAGGAACCAAAAATTAGCTGAACCACACTGAAAGTATATATAGAACTTGCGCACCCAGCTCTGATGTTCCCAAGTTTCAAAACACTTTATCAAGTTCTGCTTTTTTGAGGATCATTTCACCTGGATCACAAATTACCATGTGCCAGAAATATTAAACAACTATACTCATGTTATTATGAGCCATGTGCACGGATTTACATCCAACAGCCTGAATAAGCAGCATCTCTTCATGATTAAACAGTAGGCAGGTGTCTTGCTTTATGACAACAAAAAGCTAAAAAGCAGCAAATCTTCCATTTTAATCTCTTAAGAATAGTGCATTGTTAACTAACAAAAAAACCAAAACCAAAACTAGCATTCAAGATTGGACTACATTTTAAATTGTAATTATATTTCTGTACTGCTTGGCAGGAAAACAAATATGATGTTGATCTAATACATTAAGAATAGGACGAGGGAAAGCCAGAAAATGGAATTGTGTTAATAAATATAATTGTAACAAAAATAACTTTATATCATCTTATAATTTTGTGCTTTGAGACTTGCTTACAGAAGAACTAGAGCAATTAGGAATGTAAATTCAATTCTAAACCAAATCTTGCTGCTTGCCACTAGCACGTGTTTGCTGGCAGTGAAACTGGATGTAGTTGGATTTCCAGTAAATATCAATTGTTTCTCTTTTTAAAGGAACAAAACCAATATCCAAAATATGAAACCAGATTTTTATACCAGTTGTTACAGAGAGAAATGCAGAATTCATTTGCCCAAAAAACATGCGGTAAACCACCTTAGTCATTGCATAGATTGCAATGCTTAGAACAAAGCCATGTCACTACTGTAATTTATCTCCAACTACAAGTAAAATTGACCATTACATGCATCTGAAAGTGTGATCTAGATGTTTAAAGACTACTTTTACGTTTAGCTGTTTGGGTGGTTTTTTTGGTTGTTTCGCTTTGTGGGTAGGTTTTGTTTTGGCAGAGGAAGCATTACATGTTCTAGCATTTTCTGTACAAATTATTTCCTGGTTTTGGTGAAAGCAGTTATATATGTCAAGCACTTGGAAAATCTTGCCTTCAATTATGCTTAGGCAGAAGGGAACCTAGGCTTGAATATTTTATCTGTTTGAAGAAATATTGATTTAATCACTATCCTATAGGATGAAAACCTAAAGAACAAATTACCTGCTTAAAGTAAATAAATGTTTACCTGCTGGACACAAGACCACCTATTCTATATCAATTTATAGAGATCTACAGAAGTGTCAGGGTATTTCTAAATATCTCTTTAAAGCAAGTTGTCCTGGGCACAGCTGGGCTTAAACCATGACACAAGTTTATCTCGTTCTTATAGGGAACAAACTACAGAAAAGTTATTTTTGTCAAACTGTACCACCACACTTTAAATTTGATTTCTATGTGCACTTTCATCAAAGCCATTATCCTAATAAAAGGCTGATGGCATTGTTAAATATCCTCCTAAATCTTGAGCAGAGAATGTTTTAACAAATCAGAGGAATCTATCTTAGGGAAGAAGGAATGAAAAATACTAAAAGTTAAAAGGGAAACACTGATCTTCAGATGCTAGTGCCATACATTCAGTGCATACCATGTGTAGTGAAAAAAACGCACTAGGATTATAATACCTAAATGATCCACAGTAAATTAAATTGAGACAGAACTAGAAAACCTCTTCCTTTTTTTTTTTAATACACCCTTCTCCTCCCTGATACTGCTTCATCTGCTAATTGCGCTGAACAGAAATAGAGGCTTCTCTCCCTCTCTAAGTATTCCAGAAAGCACCAAAAGTATCTTACTGACTTCCACATAGTTAATACCCAACTTAATTATCCAACTTTTCTGCTTGATACCTATGCTTTGAATCTCGAAATCCTGCTCTAAACTCTCAAAACAAACTGCTAATATTCCACCTCAATTTTTTGTTTTCCTGGATCTGAACAAGTCAAAAGAATTATGCTGAATCCATGCAAACAGCTGAAACAGTTTCTAGTGTAGAAGGATATCAGCTGGGATGTACATAAAGAAAGCCTCATTTTCAGCATCCTCAAGGATTTAAACAAAAACTGCAAGTCTCCAGAAAAGTCTGCCTCTGGTGGTGGCTATGATGGAGGTACGTAAGAAAGGAAACATATATGAGGACAATATTACGCATGTACCAAGTAAAACAAATAAGCTAGTACTTTGTTAGTAACTTCTAGAAGTCACTTTAAAAGAAGCAGATCTTAACAGCTGGTTGTCACATTTATAATCCCTTTGAGTTTATAAAAGCAAACCAAACAACAGATATCCCAGATTTCTTTATCAGGAAACTTCTCATTTCTCCAAACTAAATCCTAAAATATGTTATTCTTAAACTTTATAACTGGCACATGCATTTGCAAGCTGCACTCATTGCCATGCACACACACCATATACAATATTTTTCATCTTATTGTTAAACTTTCCCCTTAAGCATTTAAATATTATCATACCCCAGCCCAAAAACATACAAAAAACAGCCCTGAAATAAAGCTACACTTCAGAATGGTTCAAGGATCACACAGCTAAATGCCTGCAAAATGAAAGTGAGGGTAAAGCCATGGAGAAAGGATGACAGCAGGCCACAAAGCACACATATTTTTTGAGGATAAATTAGGCAAACCATGAGAATGGAAGAAGCATTAGGCACCACAAGCTTATAAATGTGAGGTCTCCAAAACACATTCACTTTGTATCACTCTAGTTTTGAAAGCAAAAGGTTTGCAAAGGGTGCAACAAATTTCAGCGCACAGACACTGATTTTAATTAGAATTACCTTGTAATACTTTCTTTAATGACAAAGAAGTTCAATATCATTATGCTGTTTACCAAATCAAAATCACTGAAGTGCAATCATGCAAAGCAGTTTGTAAAGTTATTTACTAGCAATTTTTATTTCCTGCTTATCCTGGTGACAAATTCTTGGCTTTTAACTGGTTATGGAATATGATTAACTATTTGAAGTAGATCTAGGAGGATTTAAGTCTCCATAGCTGTTGAAATGATCTATATTGAGCAACATTTTATATTTTTCTAAATAGTATAAATAGAAACAGGTAAATAGAAAAAACCCTACACCCACTTAATTGTAGAATAATAGAAAAAATCTGGATTCCTCCATTTTTTGAAAAGCCTTATTATGGCCAACAGCTTCCAGATATAGCCTCTCTCGCATCTTCTGCTGACTGATCTCAAAAAATTTGTGGAAGTTTACAAGTTTACATGGATTATTCTGAAAAATTTATAGCTGCAAGCATCAGTTTCTCACGGTAAGTTACGAAACAAAAATACATATTTAATATTAAGTATACAAAGCAAAGTCAAGCTCATTCAGAACTTGATTTGAAAAAGAAATTTGATGTATTTCATTTTTTTAAACATACCCATATTGTTATGTTTTAGGTAGTATTCTCATCAGCATGCTAGAGCAGGCAGTTTTGCCTTATTAACTACTATGCTACTGCCTTACACACAAATTTTCTTTTATTTTTCATTGTTTTAAGCATGAAAAAATTAAATACTGCAAGTCATAAAGAGAACAACGCCAGGCTAGTAATTCACTATCTTGACCTTTTGGCAGGAATGTACTGTACCCAAAGATTCAGGTAATTACCAGAGCTGTAGGTAATAGTCTACATTAAATCTGAGTTGACTAGAGATATAGAAAGCCAGCTTTCCAATGAGTTTTCATCCATCTCATATAGCATGTGTTTTCATTATATGTGTTTGAAATACTAACCGTATGAACAAGGAGAGATGTGATATGCTGTAGAGTGTTGCAACTTTCTTGAAAGAAATGCCAGAAAATAAATTTGCAATACAAGCAGCCAGTCTGTGTGTTAACTAAATGAAATCGATTTCCTAACAACTAGCGTGGAGCTTGCTGATGCCCCAAATAGTAAACCAAAGTCAGGCTTAGCTGGATAATCAGGTGTATTTTACAAAATAGTTCTCAAAAAATTTAAGGCAGGGTATATAAGTCAAGAAAATAGTGGTCAAAAATGAAATCAAATTTGAATTAGATTTGAAAAGAGAAACAGACAGAGTACCCAGGACTATCTTTATTGCTTTTCATACACTAAGTGAATTTTTATTCCTATGCATATTCTTTTTAAATTGAAAAATGAAATGTTTCATATGGTCACCTGCTTTAACATTTTCCATATTAGTTCTTTTATTATGCATTTATCTAAGACTACTCTCCTTTTGTGTTTCTTCTTGCCTACCCTCCTCATTATTTTTTATTTAGCTCCCTTTTCTAAGGGAAAAGTACAGGAACAAAATTAACCTAAACTTGCTTTTCTGTAAGTGATTGTATACTCCCTCTGTCCTCTATTTCAGCTGTGTTTGTTCAGAAATAAAAAGTTTAGAAAGAAGAAAAAGCTAGCCTTACACGATCTAACAAAATAAAAGAAAATCATTAGTTCTTTCACTAAAGAAGAAGAATAACAGTTTGCCATGAAAAGGTGTTGGGATATTTTGGGGGTTTGTTTTTGGGTTTTAAGTCATGATGCAACATCTTAACACAGAAGTACATGTAACATCCGCAAGTATGCTTCGGAGATCCAACACGTCACTGCAGCGAGGGGCAATTCAGGACATGAGATCTCAGCCTGTGGACAGGTTACCTACCCTGCAGGTCTAAATTATTTTCCAAGCATTTGTTTACACTTTCTTAGGTTTCTCTAGAATATCCCAGTATAAACAGTTATTCCAGTCAGACAATTAAATACACTGCTAAGGAACACCTTATGGGAGCAAATTATTCAATTCCCCAATGCAAGAACATAGCAAACTCCTTTAGATTAAGCCATTGGGTCCTCCAAACCTAAAGGACCTAAGCACAAGAGTGTTATTAAAATTTCCTGCATAAATGTGCAATTTGTCAAAATTATCCATATCCATTTTGAAAATTAATTACTTTTTTTTCACACACACCCCTTCATCACAGTGCATGAATATGCACTTACTCTGAAGATTAATGGCTACATTTTTCTTTGGTGAATCCAACCAAAATATTGATTTGATTGATGGCTTGACTTCGCGAACTAAGATTTTGGAAGGGTTTTAACCATGCACACTGCAATTGCGAACAGGACTAAAAGGGCAGTGTGGGATAGGCAGGTCCGTGTGAAAAAAGGGCTGCTTGGTCATACATGATGTTTCCAAACAAGAGTGACATCTCCTGGGTCAATTTTGAGTGACCAAAATATATGAGGAAGATAAAAGGCAAGCTTTGTTTTCCTTAGAGTCAGTGAAGGAAAACTGTTCAGCAAGGTGTTAACAAAATAGCTCATATCTAATGACGAAAGAAAAATCTGGATGTGAAACTCTTCCAAGTCTCACAAAGTTTTCTCATGTCTTACCAGCAAGAACTCAGGACCAATTCAAGTACAGCTGAAAGAAGGAAAGCCTGTGAAGCACTCTCTGTGGGTATGTGGGATGCAGGTTCATTTTTATCCACCAGCTATTCTGTAGAGATAGAGGATTTAAAAATCTATCCCTATCAAAACTAACACACAATTCCTGCAATGAGAACTTGATTTTAAAACAAATCCACATTTCTGAGAAAAAATGCTGAGAACTTTAAGTTCTGCAACAGCTTTATTAGTTTTAGTGATTACTAAAGCATTTTCCTACCCAGTTGTAGTTATATGAACTTAAAAATTAGATCTTGAATCCAAATCCAAAACAGAGAAACAAATGGCCAGACAGCACTAGACAGCTCTATTTCAGCACTGTGTCAGAAGGGACTTAGTAGCAGATTCAGAGAGAATTATTTTAAGAGCTATATGATGATCCTAGTTTAAAATACCTTTCTGGCTTCCAACAAGCAATTTAGGCACTGTCAAGTTGGAGGTTACAGTTACACGACAGCATTAATAGCTACCAATCCCATTCCAATTTATCGAATTCTTTTTTGACCCCATTGATGCTTTTTTAATTCTCTGTGACACAGGATTGGCTCCACCAGTGGAGCACAGTCCTCCACAACGTCATGTCTTAGAGTAGTTTGTCATGAACTATAGCACAAAAGACTGAATTAGCAGACCGCAAGATCAGAAAACATCCTTTGTTAATAAGCAGTTCTGAGTTCCATCAAAATACTAGAAAGAGAAAAGGACAGTGATTTCTGTCTTTAAAAAAGAAGCCAACCTACTAAGTGCTAAGAAAAGTGTGATTTGAAAACACAGAAGAGGATGATTTACACTTACAAATATAATTCACTGGCACTACTTCACACTTACGTTATGGTCTTTTACCCTCAGTGTAACAGGACTGATCATATCACAACAGTTTATTTAATACTTGAACTAGAAAAAAAACCTGTCAAAACACCATAGAAAGATACCTTCCACTTAAGCAAGGGTACTTTCAATAAGCACCAGAAATATTATTTACAGACTGATTTTCTCAAGTTATGATACTAGGTTTAATTTGCATCATCTTCGTAAGGATTAATATATTGAATACAGATTTTCTCTTCAGAGATATGATTTATTGCAACCATTCTAATTTGAATCTTGACTTTTAGAATCAACCCCTTTTTGTCTTGTTCTTCAAAAAACAGAGCTTGCTAGCTCACTTTAATAGGCGTCTGGAAACAAGCCCCACAATAGCTAGTTGCTTCAATTCTGTGAATATATAATTATAAAGCTGGTTTTGTTACACAGAGCCTGATCCATCATTTCTCTTAGTGGTTTGATAGAGCTGCACAGCCTATCCAGAAGGTTGTTACTACCTGAATCTATATACTAGAATATGCAGTATTCCTCTAAAAACATTCAACAAGTTTTTGGTAATGTTCTTTTAACTCTGTCAAGGTAATTTCTGGCATACAAAACAGTAACATGGGCAAAAAAACCCAGATTTTACTATATAAAAATTATATGAAATAAACAAGAGGTTCAAAACTATTGACCCCATCCCTTTTTTTCTAGCGTGCAATTTATTCCTCCTGACTGCAGCCAATGTTGGATCAATGCCATTTCATCCCCCTGCTTACATCATCATTATAACTAATCTTTGTTTCAGTTTACATAAATGTCCTCCAAAGATTAGGGCAGAGGGAAAATCCCTGTAATAAAAAGGAAGCCGATACACTGCACCAACAGCAAAACCAGAGAATACTGGGCGAATCAATAGTTCATGGACAGATGGCATAAAGGAAGGAAGGAAGAGAATAAAAATAACTATGCCATGCAAACCAGAAAGAATTTAATGATTTGTTTTGAATCAGCTAAGCCATTTATACTGCACTGACTAGAGAAAAATAAAACTTCTGTAGTATAATTGCTAATACAAGTGCTGGAATTTCAGTGCCTGAACTAGATCCTTACACAGAGATAAAATACACATATATACACCACATATCTGTAAGGCAGCGCCAGCAAAAAATCATGAGAAACCTATCTAAGCTAGTACTTTTTTTCTTTTCCTAGTAGGCCAACTCTCTGTTATTTTTGTCTGTATTAGAAGTCATCTAGATCAGTGCTCACAGATGTGAAGTATGGAAAGTATCATAGGAATCATTGATACATAAGAAATACCTTCTTTTGGAGAATGCTTCAGAAAAAGCAATATAACGTATTTTAAGTTATTACAAGTCCAGAAGGTTGTTTCCATTGTGGTTCTGACAAATTACCCGAAAGGACACAACAGCAATCCCTGTATATTTGTAGAAGCAATATGAAATATGATCGCACTAAGATGGTGATTATTTTGGGCTTCATTATCCCCTCAAAGTCAGACCACCTAACAGCTGAATCACTCTCAAACACCATGGTTTGTAGCACACTGCAAGGGTCTGCTGAGAACTATCTCACCATGCTGGTTTGCTTCACGTCCACCTGCTAAGCTGCATTAATATACAGCTAGCTTAACAACCTCTTCTGGAAAGTGTTAGTGGCTGGCATCGTGTCTTTGATGTCACAGTAACAGACCTTGAAGTTGTAGTGTAGTTAGTATGCTCATCATTCAAGCTAAATAAAAAACCTGAAAGAAAACAATTAAGCTTCTTTATGGAGTGAGATAAAGAAAATAATAGATGCTACCATTAAAGATATTGAGCTATGTGGCAATAATAGAGCAAGAACTAACTGGGACGGAAAAGCAGCACTTCCCAAATGACTAATTCCACACACAGGAGTGGGCACACGGGTAAGTTTTAACTGAAATCATATGAGAAAAATCAGGAACTCATGGAGAAAACCCCAAACATAGAAGACATTAAAAAGCATGAACTTGAAGAGGCACTAGGATGCCTAGAAACTGTACGAAGAAAAATGCCTTCTGTTTTCAAGGAAGAAAACTTATATGCATTTTATAAGGAAACAAACAAAACAAATACCTGGTAGTGCCAGTGGGTTTTTTGTTTGTTAGGTTTTTTTATTTATTTAATTCTTAGAGGAAAACACTTAAAGTCATGGCTGGGTATTGATTGTTTCAGGGATTCCCAAGCCTCCAACCAGCAATGGCCAGCCATAACTGATGGCAGGGGAAAGGATAGTGGTTCTTAGTACATATATTGCTTGTGGCAACTGTAGATAGCAGCCCTGTACCAGATGACACATATGCAAATCAGGTATGCTTCTCCATCTCTTCCAACTGTACTCTCCAAGTGCATATCCTTACACCAATAGCAGACCCTTACCCAGCAATACCTAACTAACTAACACACCTTCAGCCACTTATTGTTGCATTTCCTTAGTGTATGATCTATACTCCAGCTCTGCATTCCCATTCTGGAATCAGTCCTAGTCCAGATGTGCACTCGCTTGGCTATAAGGTACTGGCCCTTTGTGCACAGGTGCTTACAGTAATAATAAGCCAGCTCCTGACTGCCTGCAGTAGCCATGATGTTCAGAAACTGAAAAGTACATTCCAGCTTTTCCCTTACCTGCTGTCTAAAAAGGTATTATATGCTCGCAGCATGAAAACTGCATGAAGTTTATCTCAAATTCCTTATATTTTTCAGCCATCTGTGAATAACAAAGCATGCATACAGAATTAGTTGCACATGAATCAGTATAAGGTTCTTTTCCTCATATTCAGGCACAGTGGCACTTCCAAAACCTTTGCTTGTTTATTCTGCATTAGTCACAATCAGATACAAACAGCTTAGGCTCCCTGTTAATAGCCTTCTTATACAAAGCACTTCTAAAAAATCTTTCTGGCTGTGGGCTGCTCAGATGCAATTACAGCTTAGCTCCTAAATTCACTTCCGTGACTTGAGTAAGGTCCTGATTTTGAAAGGAATATTATTTAGGGATTGGAAAGCTTGATGATTTTGATATTTAAACCAAAATCACATACTACCCTACTGAAGTTTCCTTCCATCTTCCTGGAATTCAGCACTTAAACAGAACCAAAGCACCACCAGTAGGTCTTCCACCCTGAAATTTGTTGCTTACTAACTGAAAACCTGCATGTCTTTAATGATCCTCAAGAACTACAGCACTTTAGCAAGTCCAGCTAAAATGAAAACAGTCAGGTTATCTCACTTCTTCAGCAGGGAAATATGTTGTGAAGCAACGAGGTCACAGCTCATGAGACCATATCACAGAACTGCAACCAGACCCATTTATAGAAGGAGCAATGGAAGTTCACTGTAATTTATTGGCTCTTTGGAATATAATGTTGCATTCCAAAGTGTTATTCTTAGTGGCAGAATCAGGTAACTTTCCATTACCATTACTGCAATATTAAAAAAAATAAATCACAAAGAAATCTACAGAAATTACTACTGTTAGAACCACTGGTTTGTTTCTGTTGTGGTTATTTGCTTTTTTGTTTTAAACCTCCTTTCCCCTGCTCTTCCTCCTCAAGTCCTTTACCATCCCATTAACAAGAGAATACAGAATATGGAAAACACAGTTTGGCTACTTCCAGTACAAAACATAAGAGGTACTCAATTAGTGAGTCAGCAAGTCAATCATTTTTCTCTATAGCAAAACACCACCTGAGAAATAAAATATTACAGTGGAAGATGAAAGGGAAAAGAGAAGTTGTTTAATTGCTTCCTACTATTATATATCACAACACTTGCTGAAAACGATTTGGATGAATATAAAAAATTAAGGCAGGATTACAATAGGATCTGATCTACCACAAAAGCTCTACCCCCCGGTAACAGCATTCTAGTTATGCCTCTTGTAATACTCTCTATTAATGTGGCAGTGTGTCAGAAGGTCAAAGAGATTTATGCTTTCCTTACTTTTGTTCTTTCCTGTTAAGCTGCCATTCTGATAAGACTAGCACTTTGATAAAAAAACTAAGCACCTTTATCTGAAAACAGCAGTGGAATCTGAATGAACCACACCATACTTGTATAAGTAAACACAACTAAATTACTAATACTGCTGCAGATTTGAGGGTTGGTGGAGAAATATGTAAGAGTAGATACCTGCTCAGAGGCCAATTTGTTTAGAGAACCATTTCTAAGGGTTCTCAGAAAGCTGACAATCCACTGATAACCTGCCTAGCTAGAATTAATGTTTTTTCCATAAAATATACCATTTCCCCTCTGGCTTTTGATAGTAGATTACAGGGAAAGACTGGTTTTTGTGTATATATTATGACTACAGGGTAAGCAGATTCAAGGAGCATATCATATTGAAAATTTGGCATCTTCCAGATTAATGAATTTGTACATACTGGTGGCAACTTAGAAACAGATCTTTTGGACAGCTGAAAGTTTTCAAAAAATATATGACCCACCTTAAAGTGATAAGCCTATAAATCAGGGACAAAAAAAATCAGAAGCTTAGCACCATCACCTATTGCGTGGACATGGCATCCAGGTTCTAGGGCAGATGTAGAATTTTAATTGGGTAGAAAGAAACTACATAGAACATTGACATTTATGGAAACCAAAGAAACATACACCTTTTGCTCAACTAGGTACATGCCCAGCTGTTGACTAAACAGAAAAAAACCGTCAGTTGGGAACAGTATTATTGGTTTCTTTCTTCCCTATGGGACAAACCAGTTACAAAATAATGGTTTTCACATGGTTTTGCTATACTTAAATTATTCCTGCTGAATCTAGATTATACGTAGTACAGAAAAAGCCTTGTGGGATTAATCTAAACCTTACTGAATGTAATTAGATCATATCTATTCAACTAATGTTTCTTTCTGTACACTATAGATAGCCTAAATTCTGTAAACAGCCAAAGAAGTCAGTCAAATCAGGTTCAATGTGCAGAACTATTTGTTGATACCTCATGGAATCTATAAGACATAAACAAGTGTCCTCAGTTAATATAACACAAGGAGACCAACTGTATCATACCTCTAGGTTTTTGCCAAGTGTAGTCCAAATTCTTTTGTGTTTTAGCAAGTCCTTTACCCATAACACACAAACCCCATGTATGACCACTGTTCTGGCATGCCAATCCAATGGAACTTGAAGCTGAAAATAAGCTGGTAATCTAACCCTCAGTTGAAAGGCACAAGTCATTCTGAAGCATGTAAATATTTATTATAAGCTACAGTGAGTGACATTAAAGTGTCCAGGATACGAAGACTGACAGAGTACATAAGTGGACTTGTGGAAAGCAGTCACTACACAATGCATTATTTGATACTAGTGGAGACATGTCCTCCATGACGAGACACGAACAAACTTGCTGGTGCACAAGTTGAAGTTTCTTTTCTATTTCACACATTTGTAGCTGCAAGCATGAATGCAAGGGAAATGTTTCAAGACAGTGACTTCGGACATCCGTGACAAGAGTCTCTTAACAGTTAAGGGCTTCCAGAAACCTGGCACCCAATCAGAGTGTTATCTTTGACCTCTACTCTAACAGTCTGCCATAGTTATTCACTGCTATTTATAAAAAATAAATTTCAATTTACATTGAGACGGATATGAGTAGAGATGCCGCTGGGCTGTTATCAGTGGAGGGTCAAAAGGCAGAATCAGTTAGAACAGAGCAAGTAAGCACGCACACTCATGAGAAAACAGGGACACCTAAGCTGAAGCTAAGGAGGAAGAAGCAACATCTGAGAATTTCAGAAGCTCTACATGACATCGAGCTCTGTGAGCAAGGATCATCAAAGAATCAACACCAGCCAGAAATTACTGGAAATAAATATACCACGAAGAAATAAAAATCAGTGTCAATCAGATACAATAATGAACAGATCTGACAGTGAAATTAAAAAACAACAACTAGAATCTGGTGCATGGTCATCACTTGAGAAAGAAATTCTGTTTGCTGGCACATATTACTCATAACTGCTATTCATATGAATAAAATACTGACTACCACATGGTAACTTTAAGCAGCATATCCAAAAGGCCACCAAAAAAATGCTGATAGTGCTTTTTTAAAAGGGAGGTTCTTCCCATACAATTCCTTCCCTCTTGGTGTCTTCAAGATATCAAGTGCCAGACTAGATGAAGATTTTCGTATTACTGACCCCAGTGCATTGCTGCACAACATATACTTCAATGCAAGAGGAACAGGCTTCAAGACAAGGCTGCACAAAGATAGGTGATATAAGCCTAAGTATTTCATTAAGATCTCTGCACCCCACTCATCCGCTGGTGCTACTGTTACCTCTGTTCTGACAAAAAAGTCAGGTGACACATGAAGTAAACCATAATCTGCCTTCTCTGAGTCATCCTTCTTCCTATTGCTATGCATGCAGCTGAAACTTCACACTGAAAGCATGGAAAGACGCCAGAAAGAGGATGACAGAGGAACCCTAGGTGGTTGTTCTGGCTAGAGAAGGACTGGATAAGCAGCACAGTCTAAAATAACTGGAATGAGAAAACAAGTGATAGTAAGCAAAATATTCTGTCAGATGGAAAATTCACATTCAACAGTATGTCAGTTAGTAGTTCCATGTTACTATGGAAATGCAGTGTGATTTAAATATCTGTGGCGTCACCTGAAATTTTAATCTCCTTTCAGAAACATTCACAAAGCTAGTAGTAATAATATAAACATGCATATTTGTCACAGATGCTGATGTTGCACACTTCATCTGCACATTACCATTCTTACCAGGTTTGCCAATATGTATATTTTCAAACAATATATTCAGATTTGTCAGTCAACTTTAAATCCTACTTCAACAATAAAAGTAATTGAGATACAGTACCGCAAGTGTAAGAAGTGCAAGAATGAATGCATGAATAAGTTTTCAGAATTCAGAACTTCCACCTAGCACAATACATATTTACTCTATGAAGTTATGTTAACAAAAATAGATTTCTTTTTAAACATAGTAGGTTCTCTCTTATTTGACTTACTTTTTCAAAAGCATCTTTATTGACTCATTTAATGTCTTTTACTTAACATCTTCCATTAAAATTTCTGCAAAAGTAAATACTCCCCCCTACAGTTAAATGTTGGTTTTGTTAATATAATTATACTAATTATTAAAATGACTCTTTTCCCCTAAAACAAAGATCTTGTGCAAGTGGATTTAAGTGCATTTTAAAAAAGCAAAGTTTGTGTATGTGAGTTTCTTTGAGTCACTTTTAAATACTGATGTCTGTTGTGCTCAAATCCAACTATTTAGATAAAAGAAAAAAAAAATCACTGAAATTAAAAGTTCTATTTATAAGCTTCCAGTTATGAAAGTCTTGCATTGTTTTCATTACTGTACTCTCCCACAGCACCTCCTGCAACTGTTGCATTGATGGTGCATGGGACAGATAAACTGCTCCAGTCTACGTCCCATAGCATGTGGAGCAGATAGACCCATACTTTCCCCACAGATAAAACATTCTAATAGGAAGAATGAAGAAATGATGACTGCTCTCAAAGTACTACAGGAAGCAGAACGCAACTTTGGGCTCTGAAAGAGTAACAGCTTCTTGTGCAATAGTCTTTGGGAACACCCTAATGTGTTGACTGAAACATTTATTTGGTTTCAGGCACATATTTCCTAACTCATGAGACATCATCATCATCATCTTGAGACACTGTTGGTCAACAGATGATGGAAAGGCAATTTTGTTATATTACATTATATTTTGCAAACCACTGTACTTTTCAATTGAGTTTAGAGACTACTTAGGTGATGCTCACATTTTATTTCTCCGTCCTTTTAGACCATATAGGAAAATGTTTTCCAACTATATACAAACAATAAATTTCTCATATAAAATCCAAATACAAAGCAGTTACAAAGAGGTTATATACCATTCTTTTTCTCTGATCTACAAGAACTTGCTTGCTTCTTGTTTCATTGGGAGCATGAAGCAAGTATCTCACTTCTAATAAACTTATCTACATATTCTGGAAGTGTGGATACATTTACTTAAATGCAGAATTAGAGAAGAATTAATACTGATAAAGTGAAAGATGGTAAAGATAAAATGTGCAGCAGCAGACTCATAAAACTAAAAATTGAATTCACTGACTTGAGTATGTAAGTAAGACTTCATTACAGCTTTTGAAGTTTCTTTCAATTTTTTCTTGGACAAACATTAGTGCTCCTAATGGTTGTATTTCAACTAGACAATCAGTAAGCTAATCTAGAATCTTGTACACATAAACTGAACATACAAATCAGACAGGCAGCTTAAGTGCTACATTATCTTTCCAGTTTACAGTTTCAGCCAAATAAGAAAACATAAACCTCATTACAATTCCTTTAAACAATTAAAGTCACAAGAATTGTAGCTATAAAACCCCTGCCATTTAAGTTTCCTCATTATTTCATCTTTTTGTCTTACAGCTTAATCATCCTGGAAAATATTACAACATGGACCATAAATCACTCAGTTCAGTGAAATCATATATGAGCTGTAAGTGTTGATCTGGAAAAAGATAATGTTTGACTGTGGTAAAGTAGTATTTCTCCACCTGCATGTGCTAAATGAATTAGAACTGGGAGCTTCTAACATGCTCGCAGCAAAGTAAACCTTTATTTTTTTTTCTTTTAATCTATACATCTGAGAATTTGTTTTCATGTAGTGTTGTTTTTCTTCAAATGCTGCCACATAAACACAAAAATCTTCTGCTGTAGTGTGGGCTTTCCATGGAAACAATCTACTGAGCAAAAACACAGTTCTGCAAATTCCACCCAGTTTACTTTTTTTCCAAATAACTTTATATGCCCTGATTAGTCTGAGGGTCCAAAAACTAATGCAACATTTTGAAGAAAACTAGATGCAATATCAAAGTAACTTATAGTTTCACAGAGCGCTTGAAAACTTTGAGAAGGATAAAGTCTAAAGTATTAGTCTGAAAACCTCCAGCTTATCAGTTTTCTGCTCTATGAAGACAGCGGTACAACAAATAAATTTGTTTATTTCAAAGAGCAACTTTGATGCTTATTTCAGAATTACAGACACTTATTGTGTTTCATTTTCAATAATTCTAATTATGCATAAAAATAATCTTTATAAACAATGAAGTCCTTTGGTTAAGGTAGTCCTTTTTCCATTTTTTAAAAAAAGCTTTAATCACAGAAGGCCAATAGCTAGTGCAGAAACACTGTCATACGGGGCATAAGCTGTTCAGGTTTGAACTGTTTTCCACACTATTTCCACAGCTACAGCAAAGCATACATCAAGAAAAACACAATTATAGAAACTGATGTTTTATCCTATTAGACTGTAAGTCCTGAATGATCTCTGACCTGCTGAAAAAGAGAATTCACCAGCAAGCAGCAGCTAGGAGAAGAAATATATGTCTAGAAGAACAAAGTCACATTAATGGTGCTTTGTAAGCATGCCATGCAATACAGGGAATACAGTGCAATCAACTGGTACAAACACTATACTTTACAGGACTTACTATAATGAATATTTTAGGATATTTTTGGCATCTCCTTAAGGCCATATACTTCATAAGTCAGAGCACTACTTCAACACAGCTCTGGTGTGTGATACGCTGCATTTGGTGTCAAGCCATTTGGCAGGAAGAACAGTCGAAATACAGATTTGCTGTTAAAAGAGTTCCTAAAGGCAGCAATACCCATGACAAAAGCGCTGTCTGACTGGAGCTTAAATGCTCCTACAAAACACTGTGCTTCCTGCCTCTTTTCAAGAGCATATGGTCTGAGCTCATCCAGACAACTCAGCACTACTATGTAAACAAGTTTAATGTTGCAATGAGAAAGATACAGGCTGTCAAGTCTTTGCTGTTTTCAATCACTGTTTTTATTTTTTATTCTTTATTCTACTACTGGTACATGACTAGACATAAATAAGTAAGGTTCAGTTTCAAACTTCCTGTGAGCTTAATGTTGCAATAATTTGAAACAGATTAGGGTCTGAGCCTGATCTAGCCACTTCTAACCCATCTTCAATGCAAAACACAAGTTCAGCTGTACCTATCTAAAAAGTTCTTTGGTTCACTTTCACTGGTACACACCAACAAATGCTGAAATGTCATTAATACTGGCACATCTAAACATTATTCATTATGAAGTCCCATTTCCCAACTGGGCAACTCCACATTTCCTGTGGTCACCTAATTAATGGGTGTCTATCAGACCCATTTGCAAATCTTACCGGATAATACTTGCACAAAACTAAATCAAGCTCACCACAGCAGAAATAATGCGGCACCATGGCATACAATTAACTATATAGAGACATACTTTATCCTAAGCCTTAGGTGCAATCAATAACGAGTTTCTTTTCTGAAATGTTATGTGGCTATAAGCATAAAATGATAGGCTTGAATTACTTCGGTTTCAATGACCTTTTTCTATTTGGATTCTTACTCTCAGCAAATATGCAGCTAGACACATTTTTATTAGACAATAAAATTCCCTACCAATTCCAAAATTAAACAGCTTAACTGCCTAAAACATAAAGCACTATCTTGTCTGTGTAAAAATTTAATAGCTACAATATTAATAAAACAGTGTGAGGACCAACTAATATATTCTCTGCCCTTCATTTCTCTGAACACACACACACACACACACACACACACACACTTACACTTTTTTTTTTTTTTAACATACATTAGTTTGGGCAAAAGAATCTTTTTCTGATTGGTTTATAAGGGTTGGAAGCTACAGCTCCAGCCCAGTTGATAGTGCAAGTCTTCAAAAATCCACTGAAGACAGCAAACACTTTGTCCAACCTCCCTGTGAGCATCCAAGCAATAAAGTCTCTACATGTGCTACTTGGAGATTTATTTTCACTAATCATTTCACTACTTAAGGATTTGTTCTCACTGATCTCCCAAACAGGACTTTTCTTAGTTACTTTTCTTAAGGAAGGGCCTTTATACACAAGGGAAACCATCCCTTCCCCACAAGAAGTTCCTCCTTAACTACAAAATTTGTTTCTAGAAATGGGTTTTGCCTCACCTACTGTAGCTACACAAGCATACACACAGGCAGTGTACCCTAGTTATTTAGGCTGTTATGCTACTGTGTAGAAAGAAGAAAGCACATGCCCAAACAAAAATCTCACTTGTCTTAGTTGATACATGTTGGGTGTCAACTGCCTACAGAAATAATTGAGACAGCTCTCAGACTAAATAAATGTAATCATCTAAAAATCAACATAAAAGACTAGAGATTTGATATGAACATCTAGGACACTCTGCCAGCTGCACTACCGCACAACCTACCGGGTCATTTCTAACTCTCCAATCACCTCTTAGAGGAAATATGTATTCAAGTTGAACATTGCTATTTTAAACAGATAATCACACTCTGTGCTGGTGGGCCAGCCATAATGGTCTTCATCCTTTCAACTTTAAAGAGGTCACAAACAAATTGTTCTTATATTTACAAACAATTCTGTTGCAACCATAAAGAAACAACTTTAGAATGTACAATTTATTACCCATATACAATTTATTACCTGTTTAGAAGCCAAACTATTATAGTAAAAGCCTAAAGGTGATTCTCTTGCAAGACTAGAGTGAGCGGGGAAAAAAGCCCACAAAGAAAGCTAATTTCAAATCTAATTTCAAAATTTACAATGTTCGTGCCCTTTCCAAGGTTACACAGCAAGACATGTGAAATCAGGAAATACAGCCTAGAGCACAATAAGAAAAATGACTGGTATAGGCAGTAAGTGAATAAGCTATGAAACCAATTAGCAAATATGTGGTATGATGTATTAGGATGCATGCAGGCAAAGCTGATTGCACTTAGGCTCAACCTGTTGGACCTATACAGCTATACTCAACAGTATTATAGTGTTCTTAGCTGTGGCATCCCAAATGCAATGGCTTGTTTACTACATTTCTGGAGCAAAGGAAACATGAGTAATGGTTCTTAAGACTAGAGGTGTTAGAACCAACACAGACTTTGAAAAAAAAAAGAGCAAACATGTTTGGAGTTGGAAGACAATTCCTAAGAGACAGAGAAACTTGATAGGCAGTGATGTATACAGAACTTCATAAAATCTCATTCAGCTCTGTGAATCCCTTAT
>JANHGB010037141.1:0-19416 GCA_026283785.1 Coracopsis vasa | reverse complement strand
GGCTCAAACAGCCTTTCCCAGCCTGATCCGCGCTTCTGTGCAGGAAGGTGCAGCCGTGGGGCTGCTCTTCCTGGCTGCTGCCCCACAGCTTTGCTGACGGGGCCCTCTCAGCAGCAAAACTGAGGCGGGCTGGGGAGACTGTACCCAGCGGGTGAACACAGTGTACCTTCCCTGTCTCCAGAGGCAGGACATCCGGGGCAGCTCCTGGGGGTGCTGAGCAGGGTCGTTGATAAACAGATGACCAGATTCCCAGCTGTCATCTTGGTCATGGTCACGTTCTCACTGATGTTATGGAGCAGTGACAGCAAGTGCCGGAGCAGGAGCAGGCTGGCCTCGGGTAGCTTGCTGGCCACCCTGAGGGAAGAGGAGCACAGTGTTAATGAAGTCGGTGTTCACAACACAGGTCTCCCAGGCTGATCTCACCCAAGGCCACTGCCTGGCCTACAGCAGAGGGGCTGCCTTCACTGAGATACGAGCACTTCCCTCCCTCCATGCCTTTCAGAAAGAGGCCATTGTTGGAGCAAGCCCCAGTGCCCGAGGGAATTGATTCCTGTAGAGAAACGCTTTTCTGTGCCCCTTTCCCCCCAGACATAAACCCCACAGCAGCAGGAGGTGGCTTGGGAGAACCATGGCTATTTCAGGCAGGCCACTGCTTTGCAGGTGCTCCCTAGCCTGTGCCAGTGCCTGCGGAGCAGGCAGGCTGCTGCCACACTTGCTCTCTCAGTGCTGCCAGCCTCTCCTGCCTGCTGGTCTTCTCCATGGTGCTCATCCACTCCTTGTACAGCTGGACATGCCCTGAAAGAGCTTGGAGGGGATCTTGCGCAGGAGGTCCTGCAGTGCCCAGGGCTCTGCGTGAGGCTTTGGCCACTGCCCCCAGGAGCACCCGCAGCATCCCTGGCGCTCTGATTCATGAGCAGGCGGCTGGGTTTCCGCTTGTGCTCCCGCATGTGCCCATTAGCACCAAGAGAGCCGGGAGCTGCTGGGCTCCAGGTCAGCAGGGCTCACCTGGAAGATGACAGCCAGCAGCGGCACGGGCTTGCTGTGGAGCTGGACCTCCTGCCCTCTGGCTCCCTCCTGCCATGGGCACAGCCAGGGGTGCATCCAGCACCAGGGTGCCGGGGGCCTGTGGCTGCTCCTTGGCTGTCCCTGCTCTGGTGCCCTGGTGCCAGGGCCAAGGCTTGGGAGGAAAGGCAGCTGGGCTCTGCCAGTCTTAGTTGGTCTTGGCGATGACCATGGTGTCCCTGAAGAGGAGGAGGTCCCTCTTCTTCTTCTGTCCCTGGCTCTGGGCCACCTTCACTCGCTCCTGCAGCAGTTTTTCAGGCAGCACTGGGTCAGGCTCACATTGCTGCTTGGGTCCAGGGTCATCCCTGCACAGCAGGTGGTGTTGGGCATGAGCAAGGTGGCTGCTTCGGGGCCTGGCTGTGCCGGTGCGTCCCTGAGCTGTGGGGGATCCCACCTGGACTTGCAGCAGCAGAACCACTGGCCCATCCCAGCAGGGCTGTGAGAAGAGTCTCTTGTAAACGCATGTGTAAAACAGAGCGGGAGTGCTCCTCTGCAGGAGATGGGCACCCCCAGTGCTGCTGGTGCTGTAGACACAGCACCGTCCCTGCAGGCACTGGGCTATTGCTGCGCCAGCCCCAGGTTAGAACAGAAGACCATGGCTGTGGAGCTGGACCTTCAGCCCGGTGTCGAGGGCCTCCCTGATCTCACAGGACACACGCTCACTGGCTGCCAGGCGGAAGATCTTCTCTGTGGATGGCCAGTGCTCATTGAGCGGGGCCAGCAGGTCTTGAGGGAACAGAAGAGGACAGTTGCTGGGCTGGAGACAGGCCCTAGGGGCAGGTGCTGGGGACAGCCCCTCTCTGGAGGAGCTGGTGGGATGGGATGGGATGGGATGGGGATCCTCTGGCCAGGCTGGCTTACCTGGATGGTTTGGGGCAGCATGCTGTCCTGGCTTCAGAGAGCTGCCAGGGGCCGGACAAAAAGTGCACCCCCACAAGCAGAGCCCAATGACCCCAGTGCCTCTGCTGTAGCTGAGGTCCCTGGCGGTGCAAATGGCCAGGGCAGCCTCCTCCTGCTCCTGCCGGTCCCACCTGCTGCCAAGGGAAACAGAGCAAGGAGCCCTGGAGGCGAAGCACCAGAAGGGCCCTCCCAGACTCCCTCAGTGCTGTTCCCCGACTGCACAGGGCACAGGAGAGGCAGCGTCGTTTGGGACCGAGGGGCCCCGGGGCTCAGCTCTCTCCTGCTGCAGAGCAATGGGGATGGATGTGCCCTGTGGGAAGTGCAGCTGCAGCCCCATTGCAGCACATGTGCCTGCCTGCAAGAGCAGGAGAGAAGGGCCATACTGCCCCTGTCTTCTCCACACTCACCGTCCCTGTGGCCATGTCCACCTCGACTGCGGGAGGGGATGGGAGGTGGCTTCTGCTTGGCACCAGCCTGCAAGAAATGTGCTGCACTCACCAAGTAGCCCTGCAGCAGACCAGGCCCCCAGCGAGCTGCATCACCCCTTTAAAAGATAACTTTAAAAAGCCAAGTTGGTGTCCTCATCTCCCCACATTGATTCTGAACTTGGCCTCATGTTCTAAAGCAATAAGCTTCTAAAACACTGGGAAAGCCAGTCCAAGCTACTGTGTATCCATTCTCTGTGAAAATTAGAACTTTTTTTCCTTAAGGAGTTCACGTAGAACACTGCAACCAAATGCTGACATTGGCCACAGCCTATTGATCCAGACTGATCCCTCTGCAGAGCCTTCCTACCCTCCAGCAGATTATCCTACCCAACTTGGTGTCATCTGCAAATTCACTCAGGGCACACAATCTGCTCATCCAGATCATCAATAAAGGTATTAAACAACACTGGTCCTAATAAAGAGCCTTTTCCCAGGCTTAGCTTCCCTTCTTCACTCCTTTGCATTTCTCCAAGCAGTGCAGGGGAATGGGGAATGTGGTCAGTCCGTAGCAAGATGGTGCTCAGTCATTGGAACAGCCTGCTCAGGGAAGTGGTGGAATCATCATCCCTGGAAGTGTTCACAAACTCTGTAGATGAGGCCCCCAGTGACATGGTTTAGTGGTGGTCTTGGCAGTCCTGGGGTAATGGTTGGACTTGATTTTAAATGTATTTTTCTGACCTAGTTGATTCTATGATTCTGTAACAGCTCCTCTCTGCTGTTCCTTCCTCCACACATGTATCCTCTGTTCCAGCCTGGGGTCCTCTCTATGGCCTGCAGTCCTTCCATCTAAACCTGCTCCTGCTCTTCACTCTGTGGGCTGCAGTTCCTTCAGGGCATATCCACTTGTTCCAGCATGAGGTCGTCCATATGCTGCAGTGTGGGAATCTGTTTTGGCATAGTGCTCTCCATGGGCTGCAGGGCAATACCTGCTCCAGTGTAGTCTGCACTATGGGCTGCAGGGGAATCTCTGCTCTGACATGTGGGGTACACCCTCCCCTCCCTTCTGCACCGAGCGTGGTGTCTGCAGAGCTGTTCCTCGCACATTTCCCCCCTCAGTCCTCTTTCTGCGTGGAGGCTTTTGCCCTTATTTAAACCTGGTTTCCCAGAGGTGACACCATCTTGTTTGCGGGGCACAGCCGCGCCCTCTGCTGGGTTGTTTGGAGCCGGCTGGAACCGGCTGTGTCCAGCCTCTTCTCAGAGGGGCTGCCCTGCAGCCTTCGCTGCCAGGGCCTGGGCACCTGCTGCTAGGGCCTGGGCACCTGCAACCGGTGCAGTGTGTCTGCTCAACAGCCTCTTTGATCGCATTAAAACCTTTCATCACAGCGGGGAGAGGATGTGTGCCAGTTATCGCCTGTAAGGAGTACCTTTCTTTTCGTTAAGTAGAAGCTAATCTTGTGTTGTTTCACCTCTTATTGCTACTTGTTTTCAACTGTCTTGTTTACTCAGATAAACAGATAAAGATTTCAGTCTTAACTTCTGTATAAGGTGTTAACAATGTGCCTATGCAAAAAGAGACAACCCAAAACCCCAATCAGCAAACTCACCAAATATAACATGCCCACTCAATGCTATTACACAGCTGTGCAGTTCTTTCTTCTCAGAGTGAACCAGAGTAGGCTGTTTGGCCAAATAAGTAGCTGATGCCTTTTAGAAATCATACTAAGTCTGCTTCAATAACATTCAACTGCAGTAAGCTCCTTTGGTTAGATAAGCATCATTTTAAAATGCATTCTACTTCACTAATATTTTAATGTCATCACTTGAGGAAAGTACAGAATTGGATGCCAACTACTTGTTCTTTGAGTTACTTGTATGACTATAAAGTTCCCTTTCTTATCTAAGTAACTAAAATTCTGACAGGGATCTTTTGACATCTGAGTTTAAACTGGCCTTTTCCAAGAAGAAATGAGAGAGAAAAACCTAGAAGAAATTTGGGGGGGGAGGAGAGGTAGGTGTGAGAGAGGGGAAAAAGCAGTATTTTAAACAGCTACTTATACATTCGTATTTCATGGCAATTTGTTGAAGCTGCCCAAAAAAAGAAAGTTGACATTGCGGAAGGTGCATGATCATGTGAGGAGTACGTGTACTTTGTAACAGAGGACTAAAATATATCTGAATACTCTTTGCTTCTAAAAATACCTGGATGTATTGCCAAACCTGGGAGAAGAAAAAACAATTCAAATTAGGGCTTTATTTATAACAATCAGATTTCAATAAGAAGACCTCAAATTGCAATGTAAACTTCAATTGTGACAGTATTTTTAGGTTCTGAAAATGCATACATTAGATGAGACCATACGGGCTTTAAGTTGTGAAGTTAATTTTGCAGTTACTGAATTACTATGAAACATGATGTGATACGGCACACTGCATTATAATGTACATGATTTATAATATATTGGAAAGAGTCTGAAAAATGTCTACTCAGACATTTAATTTTGTTTCCAGACTATACCATTACCAATACACTTGGAGTTTGAGAGCTGGAAAAGGTATAGCTGAAAAGCCAGGTTCTCAAAAATGTAACCACCACATTGTCCTGTTCATTCCCTTAATTTTGACTGCATTTTCAAGAGCTCCCACATAGGTAAATTTTGAAGTGGAAAATACTCAGCTCTGAGGTGCTCCAGTGCCTACTAACCTATGCTACTGGATCTCAAGTAATTTTTAAGATGTGGACACTTTCCTGAAAGGGTAATCTTTCTGCAAGTCCTCCTGTGAACCTGGACTAGAAATAAAATGTCTTCTCTGTGACTACTATGCCTATATACTCAGAGTTCTGGGAGAAGTAATAGAAATTAAGCCACTGTAGTGAGAGACTATTGTTGCATGTCTAATATGTGGTATATTAATGTTTTTATGTCCTTTTCTACAGAACATTATTTTCAGGGAGTACCCATCTAAACCATGCAGAACAGTATAAAGACCAGGCAGTATCTGAAGTGATTCCTCTTGCTTATGAAAGACCTATTTTATTCAGTCCAAACTGGTATCAAGTACTGAATGTACCAGGTTGTAATATCGTAGCCTTTTCTCCAAAATCTCATCTTGCTCTGAATGTAAGTGCAGAACAGTCCCATCTATGAGAGTAGCTTTCTCAACCTTCTGTACCTTCCATCTGGAGTGAGTCTATCATAGAGTACTTAATTCTCCTTCCTTACCACCACATCTTTATTTCTAAGAGAACAATGTCTGATTTCTTGTAGAGCTTTTTTGAGGAAAGCCTCTAATTAATACTCTATAAAAACTGTTTGGAGTAATGCATCCAGGCAAGACTGATTGACTCTTTCCCACTTGGAAATGAATAAATGGTGAAAATATAATTTTCCATTGAAACAACTTACCTGGTTTTCACAGAGGGAAAAAAAAAAAAAAGGCACAAGACTTTTCTAATGAAATAAGACTTTTCTGAAAATCCACAAGACTTTTGTGCCTTGTGGCCCTCCTCTGTTCCATGAGCTAGATTGAGCTAGATTCCCTGACTAAAGTGTGTCAGTATCCTTGGTAAGAATACAATTTAGCTTTTGTTCTTGCAGAAAACTTATCAATGGACAAAGGCATTGGGAGTAAATGAAAATAAAAGCAGTGCTAAGAGAAGAGAACCTTTTTTTCCTTCCCAATAAGGCTGGTGAAAGTCTCACTTCTGTCAAAAGCAAACAGCCTGTTTCAGTTAAATACCTCTTCTCCCCACTTCCTAGCCTCCATTTCCCTTGGTTTTGCTGTGCAATACATTCATCCTTCCCAAATGCTTTGGTTAGGTGATGGGAGGTGCAGGATGTTGGGGTTGTGTGAGTAAGGTTTTCCATCTGCTGCTTCTTGCTTAATTGTTTCGCTTTGCTCTGGACTCCCTCCAGGGACTGCAGTCCCTGAGGAGCGTCACAGATTCAAACCCTGAGGGAGGCCCCTGCTCTGGCGTGAGTCACCTTCTCCCAAGAGTGCATCTGTGTTATCTGCTTCCACACATTCCTTGTTTCTCCTTCCATTTCCAAGATACATTTGTTCACAGATCTCCTCATATGACTCTTGTCTCTGGCAGCTGCCATTCTTTCTTAAACACATGAGCCACAGTGCCAGAGGCTCCCCTGCCTGGCTGCAGCTTTAAGTCATGACTCACTCAGGTAGGTGTTGGAGCTGGCTGAATCCAGCTGTAACCATCACAGGACAACTCATAGCCACCCCCAAACAGGGCACCCTGCAGCTTCTGGCTCCCTAGACCTGCCCATTAGGCCCATTACTGCCTACCAGATGTTCCCAGGTGAAGGTCTACCAGTCATACTGTAAGGACTGGAGAAGAAACACCCCAGGCTGACTGGAAAGTAGCAGACATTACTCTGATTTTTAAAAGCAGGGGGGAATGTGGAATCCCCAGGGAGTAAAAAAGGGTTTAATTGTCTAGTGTCAGAGTCAGGGTACACAGGTGAGAGTCATGGGGAAGAGAAAACAAATGAATCATACTCTGTCAATTCAGTACTAATATTCTTCTATATTCTAATACTGGTTTGAAAACATAATATGACAACCAAAGTGAATACGCTTATGTTATTTTTGCAATTGAGGAGATATATATGAAAAGCATATTTTGGGGGATTTAGCAGCTTCTGATAAATACAAAGAGACATACTGTAAGGTAGCTAGTAGGACAGAACAACATCTGATCACAACCTCGTTGGCAGTCCAGACTGCTTTTTCAGAACCTTCGGCTAGGAAGCCAACTCTAATCAAAACTGATGTCTCAGCAGAAATAATACATTTAAAGATGAGAATAGCCATGCTGAAAGGAAACATTGTTTTAGAAACAGTGAAGCAAACCACAAGACAAAATTTTTTAAGTCTGTGGACGTCAACATAGACTATTTCAGGAATCAGAAAGTAAAATGCATTAGTTGTTCTCACATATACTATTAAAAAATGCTAATGATCTTCAAACTTGCTTTAAATTCATGGATCCTGGCATCTGTTCTGGCCCTTTTAAGATGATCTAGCAGTGTGCTGAAAGATTCCTTGCAGACATGGGCATTTAGGTGCCACACAGAGAAACTCTGAAGCAGCCTAAAGAGCCAAATCAGCTTGCAGCCCTAAGAACAAGATGACAAATGTAATCAGAATAAGTCCCTTTGGCTTCCCCCTGCCCTGTCCTACATCTTCTGCCATCCTGCACTGTGCACCACTCAGACAGCATCTTGGCTATGAGTTAAAAAGCCAGTTAAGACCAGCTTACATGGTAGCTGGGTGTGGTCATTGTCACAGAGTAATTCATTTTTTTAAAAGGATGGGGTTACTGGTTTGCTGAGACCTTGTAGTGTATTTCATAGTTGGAATTAGAGCCCATAATGTGTTTGGATGTTCCTAATGCAGGTCGTGTCACCTGGATGGCATCATTAGTTATTTCTGCCTTTCAGCAATTGCATACTAACTCTAGGACCAAGCACAGCAAAACTGACATCCATACCTTACACTTATTCAGTAATTGGTCTTTTCAGATGACAGGTGACATTACAGTACCCACACCCGCTTTCATAGCTTTGCAACCTCCACAGTAAACTGGAGGCTTTTCAAAGTAGAAGACATTACATACACACTATTAAAAAGTCAGAGACCCTTTGCAAAATATTAAACTGGGTATTTAGCAGAACTTGCATTGAGGTAATGTGAAGTTTTACTGTGTTCAAGCTCTGGCTCCAAAAGCAGCATGGTAGCAGCCTGTCTGCTTTCCACAGAAACAAAGCACAGTCAGGTGATCTGCCCAGGATTCACATCCTGACTATTCTTTGTGTTTCTGTTTGAAGAGTACTAGTTTTGAGCAGTGCCTGTGCATTCCCTGAAATAAATCTCCAGGACTGAGGAAATGTTTTATATGTGTGAATGTGTCTGACACATCCAGTTTGTGGCCAAGCCATTGTATTGATAAGACCATCATCCCACCACAGGGATTTCAGTAAGATCCAAAGCAAAAGTTTGCATGTCTTAAAAGAAAGGTGCAAAGCCTTTCGGGTCATAGTATCCTATTCTAGTGAAGAAATTTTTAAGGCACACCTGAGGGCATGGAAAATAATGGCAGAGAGAGGCAAAACTGTCCCAGGACAATGGATTTCAAAAAGAGCTTGTTCTCTGTATCCCAGGGCTGAGAACCAGACTCTTGCAGTGTAAAATGAGCTCCTCTGTCTGTCCTTCAGGTCTTTCTGGGAAACATAGTTCAGTGAATGAATTACTGGACCGTACAGGTCACCATATCAAAATATAGTAGGAGGAAGGGGATGAGAGGCAACATTCATTGCAAGTAGCTCACAGTGTATCTTGCAGAAACCAGACCACTGAAGTCAGCTCTTCAGTATAGGCTCCATTGCAGAAGGTGGATCTGCTATCTCCCTTTCTCTCATAACCTCTTGCAGCTATTATTTTAACTCAGTCTCTGAGTGTAAATTCAGTGACAGCTGCAGGAAAAATAGAATCAGTAAGGTGGAAAAGGAGCATTTCTTCAAGTTGTCGCAATTAAATTATAGCCATTACTAGTGTAAGCAGAAAGAACTGTAAATCATTCTAGCATACAGAACCAAACACAAAATGTAGTTTTCTCCCTAATTCATTAGTTTCCCCACATTCATATTGATGATTATAATTACTCCAAAGGAATTATTAATTAGAAATAATTTTGCATTAGGTGTTTGGAAGACATGAAGCTCCCTTCTGAAATAAAAATCTGTGATGACAGTACAAATACTGCTATGGTTTTACAGTAATGTAATGTGATTAACTATTATCAAAATATACAAGTATGACTAAGCAAGCTAATTAACAGTGTTGTTTATCATGTCTCTTTATTCTGTTAATGCTCTATAATTTGTTCCTTCCACAGCAATTTTATTTATGAAGGAATACATTTTCTTATACTAATAAGAACATGTTTTTATTTTTAAGTACTTTTACAGGTTTTTAGACTAGTTTGAGAAGTTTAGACTGGGAGGGGTTAGAATTAATGAGTCAGAACAGCCTGAATAGTGTCCCAGATAAAAAGGAGTAAATACACAAAAAATCATGTTGAATATGTAGCAATAAACATTCATATATGGTTTAAAAATAACATTTCTCTTTCCCAGTTAAATGGTGGAAATTGTTTTGGGTACTGCTTCTGGGAGGTGGAGTCAGTATTTCTTCCTGAGGTGTTTTCTTCCTCCCATCACCTTGCTTCTACATTTTTCTCCCTAGTAGCAGAGAAGGGATCCTCTTCAGACAAGGGCACAGTTATATAAAAAGACTGAGTGATGCCCTCATACCCTGGTGCAATGAGTGTCCTTGGTTGCCTTAATGACATCCTGAAGAAAACCTGGATTTGAATGCTACAAATTTCAGGAAGAAAAGCTTTGGATCCTCATTTGAATTTTATCACTTGGGCCCATATCTATTTAAAACTGTGTTATTACAAAGTGCTCTAGAATAGCTCAAGAGGATAATCCTTGCTTAACAGAGGCATCACATAATAACTTAATCAGCCTTTTCCATTTACAGTGTAGGCTGTCTGCATCAATCTACATTGTAATGATCCCAAAGAGTTCAGAAGGAAGTTTGTTATGAGAAGGAAGAAATAGCTAAGAAAAAAACCTAAGTAAGTCCCTGATTTACCAGGAAGACAAAACACAAAGACAAATATGAATTGTACAGTAATTATGCTAACCCCAGACACTGTAGGGAGGCTGCTTGCCTAGTAATTTAATTCCACTTTTCTCAATATATACTGTGCTGAAGACTTCAGAATAACTTATATACATAGTGTAGTTTTACAAAACCTTGCTTTGAGTCCATGAGACAGTTGGAGCAGGAGGATGGCCCTTCAGGAAGGGTCTGCCCCTGCTACCCTACTTCCAGTACCAGAAGCCCCTTGTGTTGGTAGGGTAGAGTTGTGCTCCACTGCAATTTGAACCCTTAATTTCCACAGAATATGTGGAAGCAAGTGTTTGTAGCACAATTTTTTCCTTTGCAGCCACACTCCAATACATACAGACCTGGCTATTGGTAAGTGCTTCAAACAGCATGGAAAATGTAAGAAATCCACTCTCTGTCAGCAGTAAGATGTATTATGAATTCCAGACATTCATCAAGCAAGGTACAAGAAATTCATTTGTACCACGATGGGGAAGATGGCTTTCTTGATTTATAAATTCTGTAGTTGTGCGTATTTCAAAAAGCTTATAAGAACTGTAAATCAGTGCATTTTTGTGTTTTACCAACAGTCAAAGAAGTTAAATTAGGACATAAAACAAATCCAAAATGGAAGTTGGCTTCTCTAGAGCCAAGCAGTTTGAAAGTAGCTGGTGGACAGCAAGCTGGATGACACAATGCATACCCAGCTGGACTCTTCAGAGTGTTAAGTTAGACTTGGAATAGCACAAAATCAAACCGTCTGCTTAATTTTCTAGTTTTATGTGCCCTGAAAATACTGCTTTTCCTAAATTGCTATTTGCAGTAGCAGTTGTATCTAACTGTTAGAGCTACAATTCTTTACAGTTTTGAATACTCAAGCTACATTTTTAGAATTAGAAAAAGTAGCATTAAGCCAGTGCAAAACTTAAAGATGGTTTACTAAAGTGAAATAAAAAATATTTGCTCTGTGTAGAGTCTGAGAGTTAATAAGAAGTTTTCTTTAAACAAATCTTATCTTAAATATGTATTCATATCTCTGTGCAAGACTGTCATATTCCAATATGTCTTTAATATCTATTCGTAATTTTAAAAATATGAAAGAAGAATGTATAACACTTTAGTTGATTTCCATGAAACCTCTCAGAGTCAGGGTTTAGCATCAGCTCACCACAAATCCACTATTAGCTCAAGGGGTCACCACTCTACTGTCTTGATCAAAACCAGCAATGACTTGCATGTACTAATCTCATTAAGTTGCTTGTATAAGCAATGGTTGGTAAAGAACGTGTTTATGTGAAAAGCAGGGTTCTGTGTGTGATGTGACTGAAGTGTGAATGTAATCTCCTGTGGTAGTAAACAACACTGTATCATACTGTAGGTTAACAATTCATTTACTTTTAATTTAGCAATCTCCCAAGCAGGGCTTGCCATGCAGGTAGCACTTAGCTGTTCTAAAGGACATCTGGTATATCAGAACTAGAGGGGTACAGAGCATGAACATGACATTTTCAGTGGCATGAAAATAAAAATCTCCTTTGACTGAAGACCCTGAGAAAAGTCACTGAAAAAGATACAGTGCAGTAGAGAGAAAACGTTTGGAATTTGAGCTCATCACCCCTGCCCTAAACACTGGTTGACTAAATGAAAGAAAGGTGTTACTCCACAAGTGAAAACTGAAAGCAGTTTCCCAGAGAGCTGGAACTTCAACCAAGAAGTTCAAAAGCTGTGTCACCTGGGTAGTTCTCACCATAGAGAGCAGAAAAATTTTGAGGCAAGTATTTGATATTTATGCTGTAAGACAAATGTACAGAAATTTTGTGACTGTGTCACCTAATGGAAATTTTACAAGATGTTTAAATTATTTTTATCAATGTTTACTTTAGCTTGGCCTGAACTGAGTGTGATTCAAGATAACTGATCAGCATTAGGAAATGCCGTTGCTATGGGTATGTCAATCATTAAAATCAAGAGTTCTGGCACATGCTGGCAAAGCTCAGATAACCACCAACTATTTCAAGATTCTCCTAAGAAACAGCATCTACTACTACTTATTGGCACTTAGGTTTGGAGGTTGGTGATAATACAGGCCTGTGCTGGTGATCACTGTTTTTCCCTGCTCAGCCTCAGAATTATTGATGTGGTAGAACCGCAATGTTGGAATGCAGTCATACACCATGGAATCTTGGGAAGCTTGTAATACTTCAAGGCATCTTCTTGGTTATCAGGGGAATGAGCATTCTGTGGTATCATCTTGTCTTAAAATGGGCTAGTTCCATTTTAAAATCAATTAAATTTAAATCCCAATACTCCTATAGAAATTCTGTTTCAGAAACTCTTTTCTCTGGTGGCTTAAACTTCTGTTTAATTCCAGACTGAATTTATTGAAGGCTACTTTATATACATTTGTTCTTGTGCCAGCACTGTACTTCATCTTAAATAGTTCTTTACCCTCCCTGATGTATTCATAGAGAGCAATCACATTCCTTCTCAGATCAGTCTTGCTCTGCTAGACTAAACACATCTTTTTTTAGTCTCCTCTCGCAAGATTGCTTTCCATTTCCACAGTCATCTGAATAATCACATAACGGTTTGGGTTGGAAGGGACCTTAAAGATCATCCAGTTCCAACACCCCTGCCATGGGCAGAGACACCTTCCACTAGACCAGGTTGCTCAAAAGCCCATCCAGCGTGGCCTTGAGCACTGCCAGGTGTGGGGCATCCAAAATTTCTCTGGGCAACCTGTGCCAGTGCCTCACCACCCTCACAGTAAAGATCTTCTTCCTAATATCTAATCTAAATCTGCCTTTTTTTTGTTTAAAGCCATCCCATTGTCCTATCACTACATGCCCTTGTAAAACGTCCCTCTCCAGCTTTCTTGTAGTCCCCCTTCAGGTACTGGAATTGTATTGTACTATACTAAAACTGATGTACCTTTAGGTGCTGTAATCCCATTACTGTTTTAATTTCTCTTGAAATCAGAACTGTAGATGGTATTCAAGATGAGGTCTAATTGATATCTTTTATACAGCAGGAATATTTCTGTGCATACTGGGACGATTCTCACAGGAAGAACTGTGCATCTTTTCCACAAGTGTGTCTCAGCTACCCAGTGACAACACTTGGACATTATACAATCAATCCTCTCCCTATCCCAGTTTCCTGGTGATGAGATCCCACTGGTTCCTCTTCCAATTCCCTGAGCAGTGCAGATTCCCTCAGCTATAGCCTTGCACTTGGAACACAGAGAAAAATATTCCATTTCTGATAGTCCAATCTAATTCTTCTTGTACAATACTCTGCTCCTCTTTTCTGGTAGTGCTGTCTCCTACTCTTGTAACATCAGCATACTTTTGTGTGCCAAGACTATGAGATGACAATGGTAAATAAGATAAACCTCATAGAGCACTAATAATTTCTTGTCAGCACAGGCTATTTTGGTTTCTCCTTGAAGCACATATTATCCACCTTGCAATTGTTTCATCAATCTCCATATCAACTGCTTTTCTGAAGTCATACAGTTGCTCTGCATTTCTTCTGTCTATAAAAATCCATTCTTTTTTTCCAAGTCAGGTCAATTTTCCATATCCACCTTTGGTGAACATATGCTTAGCATTATTCCATTTGCTTAGGTTTCTCTTATTCCTCTATATTTAGGTCAGAGTTATAAGCCAGGTGCCCATTTCACTTGACTTTCCTTGAATACAGATCATTCACTTGCTGCTCTTCAGGCATGTGGTACTTTGTGTAATTTTCTAGAGTTAATTTTTTTCCTGCCTGGTACTTTCCTTTTTAAGCACCATTTACTTTTATGAGAAGCCCGAGAAGAATGTAGACAGTACCCAAATGGTTCAGTATCCTCAAGCTTACTCCAGAAGTAAGGAAGTCTGCAAAGACCCTAGCTTCCTGGCCTGCTGCCCACATCAGATATCCTTCAGTGGCTCACAACAGAAGCCTTAAAAAAACAATACTCTTCATCCTTTTCCCAGCCAGAATACCTAAGGCTTTTCTCAGACTATTCCCAAAGCACTTCTCTAATAAACTGTACCTAAAGAGTCTCCTTGAGGTAAACCCTAATCTCTCTGGCAGTCACCCACTTTGCCTGATCTGCAACCTTTTATCCCAGCTGTTGTTAATCAGTTGGTGAGCTGCAGCTGGACAACTAGCTGCTCGCTGTTAAACCCATCATGCTTTTTCATGGCAGAGTTTATCCAGTTGTAATCAAATATACTTTAGATATACAGACAGCTGACCTCAATTGTGGGTTTATTTTTTGGCATGTTTACTCTTGGTACATTATCGGTGTAAATGAAAAAAGTTAAAGCTAAGGAAATAATTCAGAGAAATAATTCAGGTTAGTACAATCACACATAAGTATTGGAAAATAAAAAAAGCAAAATGATACATGAATAACATGCAGTTCTAAAACACTCCAAGAAACAATCCTTGAGAGAGTCCATGATCTGAATGACTTAAGAATGAAAAAAGCTGGGAATACATAGTAGAGAATAATTCCGTATGTTCTAGAAAAAATGGTTGTCTGAGTTCCATAACTTTGAAAATTACCATCTGATTTAAAGAGATGCAATGGTTACAAAATTTGTTATTATTACTAGTGCTTGTGCTGAGAGTAAAAGAAAACACTAGAAAAGAGGCCTTTTATGTGAAGATCAAAATTCCAATGATTTCATGTCTCATAAGGATTCTTTTACTTTTTTTACTCTCAATTTCACTTATTTGTGGGGTATTGTCTAACATTAAAACTTACTACTTCTCTCTGTGGAGCACCGCAAGAATGCCTCAAGGAATGTAGCCAGACAAAGTGAGACAGATGTGTTAAACAGATGGACGCCAAGGAAGTGGCTTGGTTTCTCAAACAATACATGTGGGGAGTAGATGGAACAGAGTCTTGGCTGAACTGAAATAGAGGACGGTGTCTTTTATCTTACTGAAAATTGTATTCTGCTTTGATAAACTGATGCTTTAATTGTCAACTTTTTTTAATCAATTTTCTGCTATTCTAAATGCATATCCCTTCCAGTTGGCACACATCTCAAAGCTGTCTTAAGCAGTAAATAAGCACAAGGCACTCCCATCCTACTTCAGCCCTTAAATTTAGTGGACTAAACACAAGCACACACCCTTACCAGCTGGATGAAGTAGCAGGCATACTTTCTCCAAGTGGTAACCAGAGGCTGCACTATGTTTCTTCCACATGCCTGGAGCAAATGTACATGTACAGGTGAATGACTATGCACAGTGTCATGTCCACAGCAAGCCTGATAGTGCCAGCCTGGTACCTTTAGGTTTACCATTCATGAATGGCATTTGTACGGAACAGAAATAGTAGCGAAGTCCTCATGGGAAAGAAAGTGGCGAAACCCCAGCTTGAGCAGGGGAGGTTGGACCAGATGACCTCCAGATGACCTTCCAACCTGAACCATTCTGTGATTCTGTTAAAAGCTGACTTTATGTCCAACTATGTGAGTGCATGTGATCTACTACATGTGCCTTCTTTCTCAGAACAGTTGAAAAGTGGATGAGGAATAAGTTTTGGTCTGTTTTGGTTCCAAACACTTTTGAAAGTGTCTGGAAGTTGCTGTTTGCATTCAGTAGCCAAATGGTTTTGGTGAGCCACATACAGGTCTCATCCAAATCATAACATCATTGGATTAAATTACTGCCTTGAAAAGGTGTAATTAATCTCCTCTGTTGTCTAAACGAAAGAAAAGAATAGTTCTTGGCCATGTAACTTCAAATTCCCTAATAAGAATTTTTTATAAAAGGATTGTTGCTCAATGTTTTATTGAAAATTGAGTAGTTTTAAAAGTATGCCTGGTCTGCCACTTAATAATTGATCTTTCTTCAAAACACTTTTGAAAATCCTGTATGTAGTCGTGTGTACTTAGAGGTAGCATGATTATTTCTTTTTCTAAGCTTCACAAAAATAGTTCTGTACCTCTTCAAATGTATGTATCATTAGGTTGTTCCTGAAGCCTACTTCTTGTTCTTCCCATGTGCTGAGCACAAGGTATATATGCTGAAGTATGTAAAACTGAGGCAGTCTGATTTTTTCCTGACAGCAAAACTTTTCACATAGGTCAGAAAAAGGTATAGGCAAGGAGTATAGCCTGTTTATGTCAAGATTTTCAGAAATGAGATGGTGTAATTCATTATAAGAAATTAACACCACCTTGCCTTTATTGTCTCTCACAGGTTTCCTCGCTTTAAAATACTGGAGTTGTATTGGATTGTTACTACATCTTCATGAAATAAAAGTGTCTTCATTTTTGAAAATGGATGTTTTCACTCTCAGATCATGCTTAGACATATAATCAGAAGTTGTTCATTGCAGTATGGTAATATCCAGGAATCATTTAGCCACATAGTCCTAACATTTGTATATCTTGAGCTTTTTTAAGAAAATACCAACTGGACTGCTTTTTACTGTCTTAGCCAACAGTGTTTATTTCCGCCATAGGATAACAGAGCCGTGCTTTAACCAAGAACAACACAGACTACAGATCTTAGCATTCGGGAAAACACACATTTCTGACCATTGTCTAAAGCAAGAATCATAGGGAAATGAAGGCTGTAGATATTTTTTGTCTGTCTTTCCTACTTCTCAGACCTATCAGTCACTTAATCAGCATTGACAGTTCCCTTGCACTTGCACTTCACACTACATTTAGGTACTGAAAAGATAGGCAGGTTTAAAAAAAGGGCAGCTAAACCAAAGATATCATCTGTGCAAAGAAATTGAAGGAACTAAAGCCCACATGCTGCAGCCTCTGTACTGAACAATCAATTACTTCTTGGGGAGTTGCACACTGATGTACACATATATCCAAGGTGTACAGGAGTCTATATTCCTTTATATAGGTGCCTTAGGGGAGAGAAGCTTTGAACCAGATGAGGTCTCGTCTAGTAATTATGTAGAGCAAATATTGGTGAGTAATTATCTCAGTAACCAGGGAGGGGGATGAGAATAAAGCAATGGTATTTTTCAATACTGGAACAGAATATGTTGAGACAAGACATATGGTTTAAATTTTATTTGTAGAAGGTGGTACTCCCTGGGAATTATTGAAGAACTCTCACAAGATTTGGTGAGGCAGAGTTTCCCTGGCCTGGCAGGAATTACCCTTCTCAGTTTTGGGGTATGCAAACAGGAAATCCATGTGCCTTACAGCTGTGAGACTGTTGTTGCTGCATTTTGCATTTTCCTCTACACGAGTATGTGAGATATCACAATATTGTAAGCATGATCAGCAGAGACAGTGGGAACATCTTGGTGTGCTTCACCTTAAGTGTGAACAAAACAGGAGTCACGGCTTTTTTGTTAAATGATGTGAGTATGGAATAGTTGTTGTGAGAGCCTCCAGTGGATATTGAGTGAGGAGCCAAACTAGTGGTAGTCATAGACATCTCAGGATATAGTTTGGGACTTACATTTGCTGCAGCAGCACCCTTTTCTCTTTATTTTCTTCTAGTCCATTTTCCTTTCCTTTCCTAGGATAATTTGCCTGCCTCTCCCTCAAACCTCTTCTTTCTTGAAACCTTCTTGAAATCATCATTCTATGTGCTACAGGCTCCCCTTCTTCCATTTCTGATGTATATCCCTAGTCCATTAGCATTCCTAATCTTGTTCCAGGCTAAAGGGTGAGAAAAAACAGAAAAAAATGCAGGCAGCAATGCTTGTTGCTCCTGCATCAACTGGAATATCCTTCTGTCATTCCTAGGTCTTTAGGTATTGTTATATGCCTGTAGTAGAAACAAAAGGAGGAAAGGACTGTGCAGACAGTAGCAGACTAGAACTGTTCAGATTAGAACAGAGGCAACTACAAAGCTAACCATCACTAGCTGTCTATTGACTTAATGTGTGCTCTATGCTCAATATGTCTGTGTTCCTGTTAAGAGGAAACATAGATACTGAGGTCTGGCCATAAACCCAACAAACTTTCCAGGTTTCTGAATGGCTGCAGATAGCTGTATTTCAGCATCAGAGTTCTGTAGGTTCCTGGATTTCTGTAAATGGTCTTTCTAGAGTTGCCAAGCCTTGTGGCTGGGCTGAAGAGCTCCATTCATATTTCATGCCTGAAACCTCTCAGATTTGAATTTTCCCCCTCATATGTATGGTCTGGTTGAATTTACTATGAACTAAGATTTATTTAAATTTTAATAAACCATTTATTTTATAGCATTTTCCCTTGGATTTGCAGCAGATTCTAAAGTGTCAATTAACTTGACAATAAAACCTTTTCAAAAATAAAATAAAGATTTATTTAAACAGTTAAATAATAATTTAAATTATAAATGAAGTGGAACTAAGATTATTCCCTGTATTTCCACTAGTAGAAGAACAGCTGAGAATTAATTGGATCGGTTTCTCTTCAAACTGATGGAATTCTAAAATATCCTGCCTTAAATCTCCATTAAACAGTTTCAGATGTATTCAGTGGAGCCAGGCACTGTAACTTCTAATCTGCAGAAGTTCCACAAGAATTCTGGGACCCACTAAACACTGGAAAGATGTAGGTTTTCTTCTTAGAATTACCTTTGATAATGAGGCTGGCTTTCTTCCCTGGAGGTGGCCAATCAAACTAGCAGGAAAAATGTCTGTGTCTAACTCCTCAGAGATCTCCCCAAACTGTAAGAAAGTGAGCAGATTGTTTCCTGATTGTTAGTCAGTTGAGCAAGAGCCAACAACTGGAAACTGCTGCAACGTACAGCACTGAAAAAGGGATCATCCAAAGAGATGAGGAAAATATTGTCACAATGAGAGACAGTGAACAGAAAAGACAGTGACTGAGATTTCAAACTTTTCTGATCGCTGAGGATTGCAAAGGCTTTTTGTCCCTAATCCAGAAACTAAAGAAGAGCTTTCCCAGAGGGTTACATATATTTTTGTCTTTTACCTATTGAATTGGCTCAGTGAAGGACATTGAGATGCAGTAGGTAGATTAAGCTATGATTGAGTTTATTTAGAACTTCTGTTCAGCTACCTGGAGAGATCAGAACTTTCTAGGATCTAAAATTTTAGTCTGCTCTTTATTCTTCTGTCCCAGCAGCAGTGTTCTAGCAGGTCCAACAAAAGCACAAAACCTATGATTTAGGGCTACAACTCTACCCTTTTTTCACCTTTTCTGTCTTTCTAACTCATGGTTTAAGCCCAGCTGGCAACCCAGGACCATGCAGCCGCTCACTCACTCTTCCCCTTCCTCCCCCTGCTCCCGGAGGGATTGGGAGGAGAACTGAAAGAATGTAACTCCCACAGGTTGAGATAAGAACAGTCCAGTAACTAAGGTATAACACAAATCACTACTGCTACCAC